>LPNX010293408.1:417989-461228 GCA_001517045.1 Pseudotsuga menziesii
AACACATCAATAAAACAAAAGAAAACGTTGGTTTGAAGTTTATTTTGTCTATGCATTCATTTTTTTAATGCATTCTTATTTAAACGCATTCATTCTTTTTATGCATTCACTTGTTTTAAATAGAATGTGCATTAATCATAAAGTATCCAAATGGGTTTATTTTAATTTTGATCGTTTTATGTTTTATGAGCTCGCATGCCGTAAAGAAATAGAGGGGTATAATGGAAACACGCAGTCACAAAAATGAAGCACAACCATAATTAAACCAAGCACTCAGCAAAAAAAACCAGCATTCAACCAATAGAATTCAGCCATGAATTAAGTTCGTTGTCCAACTTCTTGTCTAGTTCTCTGTCCAGCTCGTCAACCAGACTGCGCACTACTGAGAATTAATTATAGGCATTTAAAACATGAAACAACCTGAAAACAAAATGTTGTCCACGTGCCTTTGTCCCAGCCTAAGGATCACCACATAGCTGTTCACTATCAATGCGTTCAAAGGATGGAACATCTGCAATTTACCTATGGCCTCCTCTGTTTAATATCAAATTATCACAAGCCTGCGTGTTAAAGGAATAGAACGACCTATGTTCTAAAAACTTGTCACTATGTACACTACCTATGCTCAACATCAGCCCATAATCCACGTTAAGGAAGGGATTGACGCCACATTAAGCACGCTAGAGAAGATCCATCCATGCGAAGGGAGGAGCAGATTCGCCACACCACACCACGTTCATGCTCAAGAGGTCACACTCGTGCTTAAGGAGGGAGATGTTCATACTCTGTCCTATAAACAATTATGTTCCTTTTATGATCGACTAATTTTAGAGAGCAGTTGACCACTAAAGGGTTGACGTGCTCGTCTCTGTAAGCATCTATATATACCAGCCTCTTCCTGAGAGTTGGGTAGCTAGTCGCCGGTGAATAGACTCTGTAAAAAAATCTGTTCAAATTGAATAAAAATCTATTTTCAGCTGTGTATGCATGTTTCAGTCTTCTGTGAAGTAATTCATTGAGTTAGACTAGCCTCTAATTGCTGAGAAGGGCCCCTCAACAATCGGAGGTTCTATTTATACATATTCAACAGTTTCTTTTCATTTCTTCCAGATAAGTAATTTCATTTTTATGTCTATATATTTAGTTTTCCTGTAGATAATGTTTTACTGTTAATAAATTGTAATTTTCCTGAGTTTTTATGCAATTTTCCACACGACCTGCCATTTGTCCCTCTGTGGAGACTGTCTTTTTAGCCTTCGATTCGTCCCTCTGTGTAAACTATTTTTTGGCCTTCTGTTCCCACCTTAATCCAGTCTGTCTTTCATCCTTTAATTCAAATTTAGATAGAATTTTACAGAATTTTCATTCATTTCTAGAATTTCTAATATTACGTTTTGTGTAGAAATAATTAGCTAGGGTATAGGTTAGTTTTCCATCATTTTACTGTGTTTTGTAGTTAGTGGGGATTCGAATCTATCTTCATCATTTCATATTCAGTTTTATATTAATGCATAAGATTAATTGTTTCAATTTTAATTATTATGAAATTCAGAATATAAATGAGTATCAATGTTTTCTCCTTTTACATGTTAATTTTATATCGTAATAATAAAGTAATTTGAATTGGTTTATAATTTTTTTAATATAGGTTAAAGTGTTTCTTTATAATTGAATTTATTTTATATTTAGTTTCGTATATTTAATATAAAAGTGAGAATTTATATAACTGTATTATATTTTTGTATGTGTATTGTATTTATTTTGTATTTTGAATTTCTTTCATTTATATTTTGTTATTAAATTGCTTAATGTGTTGTTGAATGAGTGACATCATGAATAGAGCGTTATTTTATGATAAATTTGTTTTAGGTTAATTAATCTAGTTTATTTCCACTATTTTGTTTAGCTTCATTTTAGTCTAGTTCATGAAATTCTTTTGGTTTAGTTTAGTTTTATTTTTAGTGTGAATTCTATTTATTTGCATTAATCTATTTATTTATTTATTTTGAGCTTAGTTTAGTCTCCTTTATTTTTATCTTTATCTTTAATTTAGTTTTATGCTTGTATGAATTTAATAAACTTTGCATGATAGATTCTGAGCATTAGGAAGAGGAATTGGTTTAGACTGTTTTCATTTTTCCTTTTTATTAAATGCATTAATTTTCAGTATTTTAAAAGTTTTATCTTGAAAGTTCTCATAGCTTAGTTTAATTTAAGTTTACTTTTTAAATTCATAGATTAGATGCTGATTAGATTGGATTTGTTAAATTAGTTTGCTTACATTAGTTTATGATTCCTTGCAAAGTATTTGTTTACACTTGGTCCTTAGATTAGTGTTTCAATTTTCTTTATATGATTGCATAAGTTCGATAACCATAGTAGGATAGTTAGTTAGTTTTCTCTTTTGAAAGTATAGAGTAGTTTCGCTCATAAAATAAATACATTAGTTGCTCTTTTCACTTGCAGTATAATATCTTGTTTTATAGTGATTAATTTTATATTTTCTTTCGTAATTAATTTCAGTATTTGCTTTCGTAGTTAATCACATGGTTACGTAGATTCTCATCCCTACATAAACATATAGTTCATGCATTCATGGAATATTTTAGTTGATTTGTTGACTGCTTTGAATAAGTTAAAATTACTTTCATTAGATTAAATTGCTTTCAAACCAAGTGACCGCTTTCCTAGATTAGTTGTTGCAATTTTATTTCATAGAATAGATTAGCATAGCATGATAATAAAAAAGAGAAAACTAGTTGTCCTCCAATCCATATACCATCCCACCCTGTAGCATGGTCTTCAGAGTTGCTCCCCCACCACTCCTTCATAGGAAAAATCATTTTCCGAACATCTATAGGGACTGGAAACATTGGGACAAGAGCCTCTAATAGAAAATAGGTTTAAGAGGTTAACCTGCCAGGGTACTAAACAGGCTCGCTGGCAGTGGGTACCAGTCTGTGGTATGACTAGGTAAACCCGACGGGGTACTAAAAAAGCTCGACTGCAAGAGGGGAATCTGCCTGGGGAGGACAGCTTGTTAAAAAAGAGAAGGAGGAAAAGAGTCTAAAAAATATGAAAATGACTCTGTAATAATAAAGGTTGATGTGGGTCTACTGGAGGAAGGTATCCATGGTTGATCTAAAGAAAATGAACTTCATCAATCTGCCATTTGAGAATGTTTGTAAGTGCACTTAAGACCCTACCTTCTAATTCATACTATACCTAGGATATCACTATCCTAGAAGTGGGATCAATAAACTTAGGAGTATAATGAACTTGAAATGCACACTTTGTCCATAATTACTTGAATAACGATAAACCTTTGAGAAGTAGCAGGGATGACTAGTTTCCTATAGGCTTTATTAACTATCTACACTTTCATGTTTTCTATTTTAACCCAGTCTTCATTCATTCACGGCTCAAGGACGTGCCATACCTTCAGTCTGGGGGAGAACGTATCGATTTATATGGTCTTCATAAGCATGAATTATTACTAGTAGTAGAATTGTATGTATTAAGAAATATTAAATAATACGAAGTTGTTTTGTTCATCTCATAACATAACTTTTTTTCTTTCTAAGTTCCAGTTTTCATGTAGTAATAAAGATGGCTTCGTTCCTTCGTTCTTAGTTAATTTCCTATTTTTATAGATAGATTAAATTCTTGTATTTGAATTATGAAAGTTATGCATGTAGATTAAAATCATATAGTTGCATGTTAGCGCATTTTGATATTTAGTTAGCTTAGGTTAGTTCAAGCCTTCAATTCTACACTTATTTTGTTTGCATCTCATAAGCTCCCTTCCCGTGTTGACAATTAAGTGTTGAATTAAATAGTGAATATTTTGATTAACATTTTGGTGTCGTTACCAGGGAGGTGCTAAAGGGATTCGAGTCTAGGTAGATAGGATAGGTAGGTTTCCTTTACATTACACAACAAGAGGGAGGGGAGAATGGTAAGACGAGAGGTAAGAACCTACGCATCCACTATAGTGGGCTGCCCCAAAATCTTCTTGTTCTTTTTTCACACAAGTGTGTTTACTTTCCGCAGTTAATTTCATGTAGGTGTTTTAGTGTGTTGTGTTTTATTAGTAGATAGTTTCTCAAGAACACATAAAAATAATAATTGGGTACTATAATAATCCCATGGACTAATCCTTGTGTGAAGTAGGATCTATAAAACAATAAAATGGACTCAAAGGTGCTTATTAGCATGAGAGAACTCTCTCAAATCCTAGCAATAGCTGGGAATGATTCTTACCAGGTAAAAGCAATCTTGACAGTAGCTGAGAGCTTATCAACCTCTCCTGAAATGACAGACGAACCAAAATCCCAAGAACTACAAAAAGATGTTCTTTGTGAGACTACAAAAGAAGCTGATACATTGGGGATTACATCTGAAGGAGAGCAACTGGAAATTAAAAAGTTTTTTACATGCAAGCTAACAGATCCATCATATGCTCAAACAACTGCTCAACTAGAAGAAGAGGATCTGTATGACATAGAGAAGGAAGGTGAGTACCAAGATTACATCGAAAGATGGTTTCAGGAGGTAACTCGACTGCAATATCATTCTTTCATTCGACATTCAAGTAATCACCACAAAAATCTTTTCATATGTGAATAAATCTACAATTCTCATTTTGCTTTGCACTTGGTTTCATTGGAAAATTTCATATACTTGAATAAACATGTTTTTATTCTTCTTAGGGTAGGGAAATATGTATATAAATAAAATTTTGCATTCTTAGTTTAGGGAATAATGCAACTTTATTTTTTTATTTTTTTTCAAATAAAAGAACTAAGAAAAAGATCATGTTAATGACTAAACCAAAACAATTTTACATCATTATTCATTTTCATACATGCATATTTCTAATTACACCAGTTACTCAAGACCAACTTTAAACCTCATGGGGATTTGTCATAAATCAAGGTCTATCTAAAACCTAGAGGTTACTCGTACATCCTAGCTTCTTTATCAGGGCATGTTATTTAAGCATATTTACTATATGGTAGCATAAGGGTGAATGAAATTCCTAGTTTTTAGGAAACACCACTATAACTCTATATGAAAGAGGTGATATTAGGGACTAGGGACAACTTTCATTCATTATCTTATGGATTCATCCACTTTACACTAAATCCATCAATCGTGTGTATATTTGATTCAGTAGATTCCTCTTGCAGCCTTTATTTTTCCATGATAATAAAAAAGAGAAAACTAGTTGTCCTCCAATCCATATACCATCCCACCCTGTAGCATGGTCTTCAGAGTTTCTCCCCCACCACTCCTTCATAGGAAAAATCATTTTCCGAACATCTATAGGGACTGGAAACATTGGGACAAGAGCCTCTAATAGAAAATAGGTTTAAGAGGTTAACCTGCCAGGGTACTGAACAGGCTCGCTGGCAGTGGGTACCAGTCTGTGGTATGACTAGGTAAACCCGGCGGGGTACTGAACAAGCTTGACTGCAAGAGGGGAATCTGCCTGGGGAGGACAGCTTGTTAAAAAAGAGAAAGAGGAAAAGAGTCTAAAAAATATGAAAATGACTCTGTAATAATAAAGGTTGATGTGGGTCTACTGGAGGAAGGTATCCATGGTTGATCTAAAGAAAATGAACTTCATCAATCTGCCATTTGAGAATGTTTGTAAGTGCACTTAAGACCCTACCTTCTAATTCATACTATACCTAGGATATCACTAGTGGGATCAATAAACTTAGGAGTATAATGAACTTGAAATGCACACTTTGTCCATAATTACTTGAATAACGATAAACCTTTGAGAAGTAGCAGGGATGACTAGTTTCCTATAGGCTTTATTAACTATCTACACTTTCATGTTTTCTATTTTAACCCAGTCTTCATTCATTCACGGCTCAAGGACGTGCCATACCTTCAGTCTGGGGGAGAACGTATCGATTTATATGGTCTTCATAAGCATGAATTATTACTAGTAGTAGAATTGTATGTATTAAGAAATCTTAAATAATACAAAGTTGTTTTGTTCATCTCATAACATAACTTTTTTTTTTCTAAGTTCCAGTTTTCATGTAGTAATAAAGATGGCTTCGTTTTGTTGAACGATTTCCTATAAACTATTAATGATCAAGCAGAGTTTTTGAATAAATGAAAGACCACTTCCAATTCATTCTTGGCACGCGGACGTGCCATACCTTTGGTCTGGGGGAATGTTGGGCTTCGGAATTGTCTTTTATAATGATGTTATTTACATTAATTTCTCGACCTGTTTATCGAAATCTAATACATCTATCTTCAATTGTCTATATTTTACTATGTTTTCATCAATTATAACTTATAAATGTAAAAGAAGCTCAATTCATCATTTGTGATGTATTATTGAACTTAGTGCGCATTTTGGCACTCCATTCAGCCCCTTCTTTCGGTCCTAAGTTCCGCACTAGGTTTAATGGCATGTTTCTTATTCAGTTCTTGGTTTGTTTTATCCTCACCTTCTATTTCTCGCCGGTCATATTGCTCCTGCATATGCAAAATAAAACCAATAGTTAATGCTAAGATGTCTTTGTATTAGTTTTAGAACAAAATAAAAAATTATTGAAAATGATGCTTAAAATGAATATTAAAAAGAATTATTATTATAAATAATACTTATTTTGAAATGCTTAAATAATGCTTATTTAAAAGTAAATTAAACTTTTTGACTTTAATCATTTACTTCTAAATTTACTTCCAAAAATGGTGGAATATATATATATATATATATAATCTACTTTATTTATAATACTTTCATTGAAGAATAGGGTTATTTCACATAACCATTTTTATTATTATTATAAGGAACACATCAATAAAACAAAAAAAACGTTGGTTTGAAGTTTATTTTGTTAATGCATTCATTTTTTTTAATGCATTCTTATTTAAACTCATTCATTATTTTTATGCATTCACTTGTTTTAAATAGAATGTGCATTGATCATAAAGTATCCAAATGATTTTTTTTTTGGATCGTTTTATGTTTTATGCAAGTCGTAAAGGATGAGCTCGCATACTGTGAAGAAATAGAGCGGTATAATGGAAATGCGTAGTCACGAAAATGAAGCCCAGCCATAATTAAACCAAGCACTCAGCAAAAGAACCAGCATTCAACCAATAGAATTCAACCATAAATTAAGTTCGTTATCCAGCTTGTTGTCCAGTTCTCCGTTCACCTCGTCAACCAGACTGCGCGCTGCTGAGAATTAATTTCAGTAATTTAAAACATGAAACAGTCTGCAAACAAATTTTTGTCCACGCGCCTTTGTCCTAGCCTAAGGATCGCCACCTAACTATTCACTATCCACGCATTCAAAGGATGGAACATCTGCAATTTACCTACGACCTCTTATGTTTAATATCAAATTATCACAAGCCTACGCATTTACGGAATAGAACGACCTGTGTTCTAGAAACTCATCGTTGTGTACACTTCCTACTCTCAACATCATCCCATCATCCACGTTAATTAAGGGATTGACACCACATCAAGCATGCTGGAGAAGATCCATCCATGCGAAGGGAGGAGCAGATTCGCCACACCACGCCATGTTCATGCTGAAGAGGTCATGCTCGTGCTGAAGGAGGGAGATGTTCATACGATGGCCTGTAAACAATTATGTGCCTTTTATGATTGACTAATTTTAGAGAGCAACCAACCACTAAAGGGTCGACTTGCTCATCTCTGTAAGCATCTATATATTCCATCCTCTTCGTGAGAGTTGGGTAGCTAGTCGCTGGTGAATAGACTCTGTAAAAAACTCTTTTTAAATTGAATAAAACTCTATTTTCAGTTGTGTATGCATGTTTCAGTCTTTTGTGAAGTAATTCATTGACTTAGACTAGCCTCTGCTTGCTCAGAAGGGACCCTCAACAACCATAGGTTCTATTTGTACATATTCAGTCGTTTCTTTTCATTTTTTGCAGATAAGTAATTTTGTTTTTATGTATATATATAATTTTCTTGTAGATAATGTTTTACTTTTAATAAACTGTAATTTTTCTGAGTTTTTATGCAATTTTCCACACACCTGACCATTTGTCTCTCTATGCAGACTCTCTTTTCAGCCTTTGATTCGTCCCTCTGTGCAGACTATTTTTTATCCTTCTGTTCGCACCTTAATCCATTCTGTTTTTTAGCCTTTAATTCGAATTTAGATAGAATTTTATAGAATTTTCATTCATTTCCAGAATTTCTAATATTACGTTTTGTGTAGAAATAATTAGCTAGGGTATAGGTTAGTTTTCCATCATTTTACTGTGTTTTGTAGTTAGTGGAGATTTGAATCCATCTTCAACATTTCATATTTAGTTTTATATTAATGCATAAGATTAATTGTTTCATTTTTAATTATGATGAAATTCAGAATATAAATGAGTATAAATGTTTTCTTCTTTTACATGTTAATTTTGTATCGTATTAATAAAGTAATTTGAATTGGTTTATAATTTTTTTTAATATAGGTTAAAGTGTTTCTTTATAATTGAATTTATTTTATATTTAGTTTGGTATATTGAATATAAAAGTGAGAATTTATATAACTGTATTATATTTTTGTATGTGTATTGTATTTATTTTGTATTTTGTATTTCTTTCATTTATATTTTGGTATTAAATTGCTTAATGTGTTGTTGAATGAGTGACACCGTGAATAGAGGGTTGTTTTATGATAAATTTGTTTTAGGTTAATTAATCTAGTTTATTTCCCCTATTTTGTTTAGTTTCATTTTAGTTTAGTTCATGAAATTCTTTTGGCTTAGTTTAGTTTTATTTTTAGTTCTAATTCTATTTATTTGCATTAGTCTAATTTATTTTATTTTGAGCTTAGTTTAGTCTCCTTTATTTTTATCTTTAACTTTAATTTAGTTTTATGCTTGTATGAATTTAATAAAGTTTGCATGATAGATTCTGAGCATTAGGAAGAGGGATTTGTTTAGACTATTTTCATTCTTCCTTTTTATTAGATGCATTACTTCTTCAGTATTTTAAAAGTTTTATCTTGAATGTTCTCATAGCTTAGTTTAATATAAGTTTACAATTAGATTCATAGATTAGTTGCTGATTAGATTGAATTTGTTAAATTAGTTTTCTTACGTTAGTTTATGATTCCTTGCAAAGTATTTGTTTACACTTGGTCCTTAGATTAGTGTTTCAATTTGCTTTATATGATTGCATAAGTTCGATAACCAGAGTAGGATAGTTAGTTAGTTTTCTCTTTTGAAAGTATAGAGTAGTTTCCCTCATAGAATAAATAGATTAATTTATCTTTTCACTTGCAGTATAATTTCTTGTTTTATAGTGATTAATTTTATATTTGCTTTCGTAATTAATTTCAGTATTTGCTTTCGTAGTTAATCGCATGGTTAAGTAGATACACATCCCTGCATAAGCATATAGTTCATGCATTCATGGAATAGTTTAGTTGATTTGTTGCCTATTTTGAATAAGTTAAAATTACTTTCATTTAATTAAATTGCTTTCGGACCAAGTGACTGCTTTCCTAGATTAGTTGTTGCAATTTTATTTCATAGAATAGATTAGCATAGCATTAGACTAGTTTGAATAGTCTCCTTCATTTATAGAATATATTAATATAACATTAAATTAGATTTGAATTGGTAGTTACTTTTTCCAAAGTTCTTAGTTAATTTCTTGTTTTTATAGATAGATTAAATTTTTGCATTTGAATTATGAAAGTTATGCATGTAGATTAAAATCATATAGTTGCATGTTAACACATTTGCATATTTAGTTAGCTTAGGTTAGTTCAAGCCTTCAATTCTACACATATTGTGTTTGCATCTCATAAGCTCCCTTCCCGGGTTGACAATTAAGTGTTGAATTAAATAGTTTATATTTTGACCAACATTTTGGTGCCGTTGCCGGGGAGGTGCTAATGGATTGGAGTCTAGGTAGATAGGGGTAGGTAGGTTGCCTTTACATTACACAATAAGAATGACGGGAGAACGGTAAGATGAGAGGTAAGAACATGCGCATCCACTTTAGTGGGGTACCCCAAAACCTTGTTGTTCCTTTTTCGCACAAGTGTGTTTACTTTCCGCAAGTTAATTTTATGTAGGTGTTTTAGTGTGTTTTGTTTTATTAGTAGATAGTTTCTCAAAAACACATAAAAAAAGTTGGGTAATGTAAGAACCCTAGGGACTAATCCTTGTGTGAAGCAAGACGTACCAACCAAGAAAATGGACTCAAAGGTGCTTATTAGCATGAGAGAACTCTCTCAAATCCTAGCAGTAGCTGGGAATGATTCTTACTAGGTAAAAACCATCTTGACAGTAGTTGAGAGCTTATCAACCTCTCCCGAAATGACAAATGAACCAAAATCCCAAGAACTATAAAAATATGTTCTTTGCGAGATTGCAAAAGAAGCTGATACATTGGGGATTACATCCGAAGGAGAGCAACAGAAAATTAAAGAGTTCTTTACATGCAAGCTAACATATCCATCATATGCTCAAACAACTCCTCAAGTAGAAGAAGAGGATCTGTATGACATAGAGAAGGAAGGTGAGTACCAAGATTACATCGAAAGATGGTTTCAGGAGGTAACTCGACCGCAATATTATTCCTTCATTTGACGCCTATTGATGCAAAGAAAAGTAAGTTGGTTAAACTTCCACATTCAGATAATCACCGCAACAATCTTTTCATATGTGGATAAAGGTACAATTCTTATTTTGCTTCCCACTTGGTTTCATTGGAAAAGTTCGTACACTTGAATAAACATGTTTTCTTTCTTCTTAGGGTATTGAAATATGTATATAAATAAAATGTTGCATTCTTAGTTTAGGGAATAATGCAACTTTGTTTTTTGATTTTTTTTCAAATAAAAGAACTAAGAAAAAGATCATATTACTAACTAAACCAAAACAATTTTACATCATTATTCATTTTCATACATGCATATTTATAATTATACCAGTTACTCAAGTCCAAATTTAAACCTCATGGGGATTTGTCATAAATTAAGGTCTCTGTAAAACCTAGAGGTCACTCGTACATCCTAGATTCTTTATCAGGGCATGTTATTTAAGCATTTTTACTATAGGGTAGCATAAGGGTGAATGAAATTCCTAGTTTGTTGGGAACACTACTATAACTCTATATGAAAGAGGCAATATTTAGGACTAGGGACACGTTTCATTCATTATCTTATCGCTTCATCCACTTTACACTAAATCCATGAATCGTGTGTATCTTTGATTCAGTAGATTCCTCTTGCAACTTTTATTTTTCTATGATAGTAAAAAGGAGAAAACTAGTTGTCCTCCAATCCATAGAACATCCCACCCTATAGCATGGTTTTCATAGATTCTCCCACACTACTCCTTCATAGGAAAAATAATTTTTCGAATATCTATAGGGACTGGAAACATTGGGACAAGAGCCTTTGATAGAAAAAGGGTTTAAGAGGTTAACCTACTGGGGTACTGAACAGGCTTGCTGGTAGTGGGTACCGACCTGTGGTATGACCAGGTAAACCCAACGAGGTACTGAATAGGCTCGACTGCAAGAGGGGAATATTCCTGAGGAGGACAGCTTGTTAAAAAAGAGATAGAGAAAAAGAGTCTAAAAAATATGAAAATGACATTGTAATAATAAAGGTTTTTGTGGGTCTATTGGAGGAAGGTATGCATAGTTGATCTAAAGAAAATGAACTCCATCAATTTTCCATTTGAGAATGTTTGTAAGTGCACTTAAGACCCTACTATCTAATTCATACTATACCTAGGATATCACTATCCTAGAAGTGGGACCAATAAACTTAGGAGTCTAATGAACTTGAAATGCACACTTTGTCCATAATTACTTCAATAACGATAAACCTTTGAGAAGTAGAAGGGATGACTAGTTTCCTATAGGATTTATTGACTATCTACATCCTCAGGTTTTCTATTTTAACCTAGTCTTAATTCATTCATGGCACGAGGACGTGCCATACCTTCGGTTTGGAGGAGAAAGTCTCAATTTATATGGTCTTCATAAGCATGAATTATTACTAGTAGCAGAATTGTATGTATTAAGAAATCTTAAATAATACGAAGTTGTTTTGGTCATCTCATAACATAACTTTTTTTTTTCTAAGTTCCATTTTTCATGTTGTAATAAAGATGGATTCATTTTGTTGAACGATTGCCTATAAACTATTAATGATCAAGCAGAGTTTTTGAATAAATAAAAGACCACTTCCAATTCATTCATGGCACGTGGACATGCCACACCTTTGGTCAGAGGGAATGTTGGGCTCCGGAATTGTCATTTATAATGATGTTATTTACATTAATTTCTCGACCTGTTTACCGAAATCTAATACATCTATCTTCAATTTGTCTATATTTTACTATGTTTTCATCAATTATAGCTTATAAATGTACAAGAAGCTCAATTCATCATTTTTTTATGTATTATTGCACTTAGTGCGCATTTTGGCACTCCATTCAGCCCCTTCTTTTGGTCCTAAGCTCCGCACTAGGTTTAATGGCATGTTTCTTATTCGGTTCTTGGTTTGTTTTATCCTCGCCGTCTATTTCTCGTCAGTCATATTGCTCCTCCATATACAAAATAAAACCAATAGTTAATGCTAATATTTCTTTGCATTGCTTTTAGAACAAAATAAACAATTATTGAAAATGATGCTTAAAATGAATATTAAAAAGAATTATTATTATAAACAATGCTTACTTTTCAAATGCTTATTTAAAAATAAATTAAACTTTTTGACTTTAATAATTTACTTCTAAATTTACTTCCAAAAATGGTGGAATATATATATATATATGTTACTTCCAAAAATAGTGGAATATATATATATAAACGTCGGCGGCATAAAGGACAAGCCCTCCGATCCAATCTCGAAACTCGTTCCGATAGCAATAACAAGCCAAGTCATCGAAGGTTAAAAAGGTTTAAACAATAAAACAATAAGGATATAAAAGCCACGGATCGACGAGAAACAGAACTGTCCATTGGGACATTCGTCGTTTCCTTTTCGAAACGTCAGTGGCATAGAGGACTAATTCCCTAACTCATTCGTCAATTGACCTCAGACGGCGATAACACAAAATCTTTGAATAAATAAAAAACATCAAGTGGTCACATAAAGCGAAAGACTCTTTGGCTGGGCAATAGTAATACTAGCTCATTTAACTTTCGAAACAGCAGAAAAAATAGTCAAATAATCCTTCGACTTCCAAAAGATCAATTTTAAGTGGAAAAACTGGACTTCCAGGAAATATTTAAAGAAATCAATCAAAGCTAGGCTAGATAAAACCAAAAAAGAGGGTCCAAAATTTCCAAAAAATTTGGGAAAATGTTGCAGGTGCAACACACTCTATTTCTTCATAGCATGCGAGCTCATCCTTTATGACCTGCATAAAACTTAAAACGATCAAAATTAAAAAAAAACCCATTTGGATACTTTATGATCAATGCACATTCTATTTAAAACAAGTGAATGCATAAAAAGAATGAATGTGTTTAAATAAGAATGCATTAAAAAATGAATGCATTACATAAGAAATGCATTAAAGAAAATGAATAAGAATGCATTAAAAAAATGAATGCATAAACAAAATAAACTTCAAACCAAAGTTTTTTTGTTTTGTTTTATTGATGTGTTCGGACTTATATTAATAATAAAAATGGTTATGTGAAATAACCCTATTCTTCAATAAAAGTTTTATAAATAAAGTAGATTATATATATATATATATATATATATATATATATATATATATATATATAATCTACTTTATTTATAAAACTTTTATTGAAGAATAGGGTTATTTCACATAACCATTTTTATTATTATTATAAGGAACACATCAATAAAACAAAACAAAAAAACTTTGGTTTGAAGTTTATTTTGTTTATGCATTCATTTTTTTAATGCATTCTTATTCATTTTCTTTAATGCATTTCTTATGTAATGCATTCATTTCTTAATGCATTCTTATTTAAACACATTCATTATTTTTATGCATTCACTTGTTTTAAATAGAATGTGCATTGATCATAAAGTATCCAAATGGGTTTTTTTTTTTAATTTTGATCGTTTTAAGTTTTATGCAGGTCGTAAAGGATGAGCTCGCATGCTATGAAGAAATAGAGTGTGTTGCACCTGCAACATTTTCCCAAATGTTTTGGAAATTTTGGACCCTTTTTTTTGGTTTTATCTAGCCTAGCTTTGATTGATTTCTTTAAATATTTCCTGGAAGTCCAGTTTTTCCACTTAAAATTGATCTTTTGGAAGTCGAATGATTATTTGACTATTTTTTCTGCTGTTTCGAAAGTTAAATGAGCTAGTATTACTGTTGCCCAGCCAAAGAGTATTTCGCTTAATGTGACCACTTGACATTTTTTATTTATTCAAAGATTTTTTTTCATCGCCGTCTGAGGTCAATTGACGAATGAGTCGGGGCATTAGTCCTCTATGCCACTGACGTTTCGAAAAGGAAACGACGAATGTCCCAATGGACAGTTCTGTTTCTCGTCGATCTGTGGCTTTTATCTCCTTATTGTTTTATTGTTTAAACCTTTTTAACCTTCGATGACTTGGCTTGTTATCACTATCGGAACGAGTTTCGATATTGGATCGGAGGGCTTGTCCTTTATGCCGCCGACGTTTCGGAAGGAAATTGATAAGAAGACTAAAAGGTAGTGTTTTCGATCGTCGATGCTATAGTGGTTAGTTTCTCCAATCACCGATAACTTAGAAGTCTGAGCTCTGATATCTTTTAATTTAGAGCAAGCCGCAGTGATACCTTTATGTCACTGACACTGCGATGAGTATTGTGGTTTGAAGTTTCAATGCATTAGTGGTTAATGGTTTCAATCTCTGGTGTATAAACATCACAATGATAGTGCTCGGCATCGCCAACACTACAACAATGGTTAGGTTTGAATCCCCGAAACTTCGGAGATGCTTAAGTTTGAAGCTCCGATCCTTAGCGTTTATATTTTTCGACCGCCAAGGGGTTTTATGTTGTCATGGATACGTAGTAGTTTGTATGTCCGCCATTGTGGCTACCAATTGAACTGTCCTCCTAACGTTTAGTGTTTGCAACCGCCGATAGGGTTTTCCCATTGTATTTTTTATCGAGGGTTTATATATAGAGGAAAAGTTTTATTTTATTATTATCCGTGTTGAAAATTTGCGTTTTCTCTAGTCCTTGTCGATTGAGCTGTTTCACGTGCCCAAATCTCCAGATTTCACTCATTGGTGTGCTACCGTGGAGGTTTTGGGTCATCCTGTCAACTGCATTGTGTTTTTTCCAGGTAGGCAATCCACAACCTTGTTGTTTGATTCTTATTCGTTGATTGAAACCATGGTTTTTCCTGGGTAGGTTTTTTTTTTCTCGCTTAGGATTTTGCGTGAGTTTAGTTTGCTCGCTTAAAGCTTATTTTTCTTTGCTATATGCTTGCAATAACATTTTAAGGTCAAGGATTTTAACTATATGGTTTTCTTGAGCTAGTTTTTCTTTTGAGCTCACGTAATTGAGCTGTTATGAACGTTTTACTCCTGTCTGAAATATTTATGGGTTGGTGTAGACAAGCGTTACGCTGTCTGCACCACCCATTCTTTGGTTCTTCATGGTCATCTGGGGGGGTTTAAACTGTTGTATGCGTTTACCCTACTTTCATGGGACGGCGGAGGTTTTCAAGGTTTTCGTCTAGTTAGGGTTTTCTACATGAGGAGCCACAGTATAGGGTCTAGCTTTTTGAGGTTTAGCAGTAGCAGCAATGTGGTCCATGCTTTTATTAAAGGAGTAAGATTATTTCGAAGGCAGTCCAGATTAAAAGAAAGAGACTATTCTACCGAGGTTGTGATATTGGTTACAGACAAAGGACTTAGAGGATTTTAAGCACAACCACAGGATTTTATTTTTTCCTTGTCATGTTTCTTCTCATGCATTAATACTGTGTATAGTTCATTTTTCAGAATGCATATGGAAGAGGTAAAAAGATTGATACAAATTTTTTGTTATTATTGTTTCACCTGGTAAAAGCTAAATGGTCTAAGAACATGCTATGTTTATGACAGGGTGATTGCTGCAAAGGAGATATGTCTAAAACTGCGATCATCACTAGGGTTGAATACAGAAATGAATATACCAAAGCTACCACTTGGGTTGAACCAGATTATAAATGGGGGGAAATATACAAGATGATTGCAAATCAAAATGTGCCTGATGCAGGATTCGAAGAGCTGACTATTTATGCAAACATCAAGAAATCGACTCTTATGAAAGTAGCCACAAGACCTGATTTGTCCCCATGCTTAGAGGTGATCGATTGGATTCTACCTAGGGCATATGTAACTATGATGATCCTTGAAAATACTGCTAAACAGGGCTACGCTGCATACATCCCTGCTTATCTCTCCATGGCATATCATCTGCCTCCTGCTAAGATTTACTTAATAGGAAGCTGGTTGAAAGAGATAGCTATGGACCTGGTAGAAACAGTAAAAAGAATGATGATACCAGGAAAGAACTTTTAAACCAGGCCATCAAGAGAATATGATACATCCACTCTCTGGACTCCTTATAGATTTATTGCACTAATGCTGAATAGGATTTTTGGTAGAGCTTATGGAAAATGCTTCAAAATAGGATGGGTACCAATTATCTTCTATGTGGCCACTCAAGGAAACATATTCAATTGGGAAAACATAGTGTCCAATATTTTCTCAGCATGCATATCTTTATCCTTAGGAGGGGTGTCGCAGAAGAAGTCAGAGTTCTACATGAGCTCTATCTTAGTTGACTGTATACTATGTACCCAGACTTTTCTAGCCTTGAGGTGTAATTGGGATAGGGATAGGACCCCAGTATACACTGTATATAAATTATTTTGGGCACAAAAATACTATAGCTACTACAAAGAAATATGTGAACACTTCAGCATGCCTTTGTACACTCTAATTTTCCTGACCGAATGCAATTGCATGTCCGAAGAAGCATTCAAATTCATTGAAGAATATGGAGACTATTATTTAACTGAGGAAGGAATGTATATCAGAATGTATGGTGGCTCCAGGGCACCTTCTCTACTCCCTAAATATGCCACTGATTATGTGCTACATAAAGAGGCAGTTAGGCAGGTATATCTTGATGGTGTGGGGAGTTTCTTGTTCGAGCATAAAAAGGAAGCATATGCCGCCATACCTTTCTGGCTAGGGAGTTATAAGTTTTGAAAGGTAAAATAGACTACAGAATTTGTGCAAGAGCTGGAGCACTTCCGTTTTGGTGAGATGAACTTTCACAGGAATGACTCCCGGAATAAGGTAGCAGAACACTACAAAGAGGCAACCATTCATTTTGAGTATACGAACTTTTGGGACAAGGATGAGGAAACATTCAAGAGTGAAAAGAACATGACTGCCCTAAAGAAGGGATTTAAATAGAAAATCAGTACTGTGGGCGGAAAAGGAAAAACTGCACAAAAGACTAAGACAGTGGAAGAAGAAGAAGAAAAAAAGAGGGAAGAAGATGCTAGAAGGCTAGCACAAGAGGCGGAGAGTTGGTTGAATAATGAAGAAGAAGAAAGAAAGAGAGCTGCAAAGGAAGCAACAAAGAAGGAAGAGGAGGAGAGAAAGAGGAATGAGGAAGCAAAGATAAAGAAAAAACAAGAAGAAAGTGAAGGTCTGAGATTAACAAGATCTCAAAAATACCAACAGACTACTGAACAGATGGATACACAGGGGGACATGATCATACAGATCAAGGGCTTGGACAAGATAATCCTAATCCCCAGGATCCTGCTGCAGCTTCTGGCAGCACTCAAGGGCAAGTTGTGTTTTCTAGAATGAATTTGATCTCGTTCATGCAGAAAGAAGGGGAAGAGGTCCCTGATTTCAGTACTATTTTCTATGACAAGGAGAAGAAAAGGATTGTTAAAAGAACCGAGAAAAAGGTTGAAACTGGAGGACAATACGAAAAGATGATAACTGATAAGACTTTGGTGTATGGAACAGATGCAGACCCAAGATTGACAACAAGAGTTGGGGTGGCATTAACCCAAGCTACTGAAGATAATGTAGATAGGCCGATGACGGATATTAAGCAGTCAAGAAAGAACACAGCTCAATTAAAAGAAACACTGAAGAAAGAGAGGGATGAAGGTCATAAGTTGAAGAGGAAATATGAGGACATGCAGAATGAAGTGAGGACTTCAAAGATAGATCTCCAGACTCTACAGGAAAATAAGGTGGCTTTAGAAGTCTCTGTAGAGAAAACGGAAAAGGATGCTCAAAACACTTAGCAGAATTACAGAGGCTACATCGAGAGCATCAAGTGTTGAAAACTGAGAAAGATGACCTCCAGGTGTCCTATGAAACTCTGAGTGCAGAAAAGGACCAGCTACAAAGCATAATTGCTGAGTTAGAGGTGGAGAAGGCCACCATAGAAGAAAGAGAAAATAAATATCAAATACAGGTGGCAGCCTTGGAAGAATAGAGTACTTCATTGACAGCATCACTGAATAATTCTATAGAACAGAAGACAGACTTCCAGCCTTTAAAATAACATGTTCTAATAGAGAAGGAAGATTCACCATTTGCAAATGTGTATGGAAGAAGAAAGATGTGAGATTTTACAAATAGATAGCAGACTAGAAGAAATTTTGGACTCTACGTCTTATTTTTTGGACAAATCTCAAGAGATTCTGGAGATTCTAACGAGAAGAATAGTATGGACATAAATAAATGAGGAACCTCCTGCGGAGCTACCAGTTAAAGACTAGCAGAGTTTAAAGCAGGAATATGATTGATTGGAGTTTGCAATCAATGTTGCAGAAGAATTCAAAAAAACTATAAAGAAAACAAAGGTACCATGTGCCGAATACTGCAGGAGGGTGCTTTCTACGTACAATAGATGCCAGTTTTTAGCAAAGAGAAGATTGGATGCAATACCAGAGCATAAATTGTTTATAGAGCATCTACAAAATAAATACCAAGAAGACGAGCAAGAGATCCAACAAGTAAAGGATCTAGATGAACATATCTTGAAGAATGCAGTTGCACATGCAGCTGTAAGTATACACCTCCTAGAGGATCAACTACGCCTCAGTCCTGCAAGAATAGAAGGAGTAAGGAATCAGGCAGCCAAATATGAGATAAACATCCATTTTCTTGAACCGTTTGGATTTGACGGTATAGTAGCGGAGGCCCAGGCATGGAAAAATTTCATCAATGACCAAGCGAGCCCCTCTTCATAAAGTGTTTTAAAATATTTTTGTTTTAAAATGTAATCTATTGTATAAATTATGAGCACATACTACGAGACAAAATTTTGGAACTGAAAAGGTTGGGGAAGCCCAAAATTCATTGAGGGGCATCCCAAAGGTTTTGTTTTTTTGTATAAATATAGGAGAGTTTAGATGTAGAAGGACTTCTTTCCCAAGCAGTTTTTGAGAGTATATTGTAAGAAGAACTACTTCCTTTTACAATAAAGAACTACAAGTTTCTGTTGGAGAAAGTTTGGTGGAATGTTTCAAATGCTTTGCCATGGATCTGTTGAATGTGAACTATTTTGTTTTCATCTTATGTCCATTAACTGTGAGATCGTTCTAACTCATTGAATTTTGTTTATGTTATGGATGCACTCTAGTTTATTCTGTGAAATTTCCACTGTGAGTAATGAAGGTTGTCATAAACAATAAGCTATCTTGTTGTTCATATTTCTATTAATGTTCATGTGTTCTGAAATAAGTAACAACTATCTGTAATTTTTCTTAATGCATGCGCAGAAATACATTACTCATTGTCAACTAATAATTCTGCTCCCTAGGGATAGGTTAGTTAGCTATGGTTAGCTTCTTCCTGTTTGTGATTTAGATGCGAGAGAGGTAAGATGAGAGGTAAGAACCTGCGCATCACATTGTGACACTCCTCATTATCTCTATCAATTTTGAATTTTTAGATAGGCACTTGCAAATCATAACTTAAACACAAAAAACTAAAAAAGTACACACAGTGGACCGGGCCATAACCGGTAAAACATTTTAATTTGTTACTTGACCTATGGTAGCTGGACTATAAATCGGATGGATTCCCCATACCAAACAGTAATGGGCTAGTTGGGAACGTTTATTGGGGAGAATCCCTAACTGTTGCTACCTGTGATTTTCCAAGCCTCAACAATTTTTGGCACTAGAAGGAGGGCCACCAATGCATGGCTAGATTCACTTCCTCGAAATTACTCCACTGGTGATAGTTCTGAAAGTAGTTTGTTTCACAAATCCACTCCTGAGGATAAAGAGAAAGGGTATCTATATCTTGTAGATAATGAAGTGGTTGATAATTTAAGAAGAATCACTAGGGCATATGCGCAAAATATTGGAGGATTACCTATTATTTCTGTCTTACCTAGAAGAGAGTATCAGAAGAAAGATCGCTCTCAATTAGAAGACTCGATGTTGGTAGAAGATCTTGAAGAACTGGTAGAAGAATCCTTACAAGAAGTTGACCAACCTTTGAATCAATTGGATCTAGGTTCACCTTTTCAGACCCCTGTTCAATCACAACCTCATTCTCCACTCAGGATCATGGCTAATGCAAATGCAAACCAACCACCTCCACTGCATGCTTGGAGATCTAGGTCACCTTTAAATTTGACACCTCCCTTGCATGATTTGCCTCAAGCTTTTGACAAGATGTTACCCAAGTTTGAACCAGGTGAAGGAGTTTTGGTAGATGATAATTTACAGATTTTTCACTTGGCTATAGAAGGATTACAAGCTGGGGAGCATGAAGATGTAGTGTGTAGATTGTTTCCCCACACTCTGAAAGGAAAAGCAGCCTCATGGTATTTTCCACTTCCTAAAAATTCAATCACAGATTGGAACACATTTGAGAGAATGTTTAGAAGTAAATATGCAGTTCAAAAAACTCATGCAGCCTTAATGAAGGGGTTATGTGCTCTAAATAAAAAAAGAAAAGAAAAAGTACATGATTTCACTCAAAGATTTGTTGCTTACCTAAACAATTTTACTGCAGTAAATAAGCCATCTGAAAATGCTCTGACAGAATACTATACCTCAGCCCTTGGGCTTGATCTAGCCATGTTTGTTAAGACATCAGTGAGACCTACATTAGTAGAAACTTATGAAGAAGCTGAGAAGGTGGAGGCTGAGATGGAAAGCATAGAAAATTATCCTATGCAGTTGGAAGAAAAGAATTTTGGAAGCAAGAAAACTTTATTACTGACTAAGCCTAAGGATGAGTGGTCATAGGATTTTGAAGGGATGTTGAAGATGATGCAAAAGTTATCCAACAGAGTGATAGATTTAGAGAAAGAGAAAGAAGCTCATAAATCATATAAGCCTTATTATAAGAAAAGGGAATACAATAGTCAACCTAAGCCTCCTCCACACAGTCCGGCAGTAATGAATTTAACTAATGTAGGCATGGATAATTTTTGTACTTTTCATCAACATCCTCATTCTGAGAAGAATTGCCCCCAATGGATAAATTCTATGACACTGGTAATGAATCAATTATTGGATTCCAAACTGATAGAAACTGGTAAAGAGGAAGAAAAAGATAATCAATCTACAGAAAAACAATAGGAAGATAGTTTAGTTTTATGGGACTGTGTCTCAATGTTTGATACAGAAGAAGAAGATTCTCTGAAACAAGAGGAAACATCAGAAACCAATGTGGCAACAAGAAGTCAGAGTTTGTTAAAAGAAGACAAGTCAATACTTCCTAAGATCAAGAAACTTCAAGAGAATATGAAGAAAATACAAAAGAACTCTTCAACTGTTAAAATACCTGAATTTACGATTTCAAGTCAACTTAGATCCAAAGAAAATTACCATGCCTGTGAAGCCTATTGAAGAGAAGATTGATAATGTCGAGAAGAATCTCAAAGAACATGAGATGGGGTATGATATTGTGGAAGACATTAAAAAAGCTAAGGCAAATATCTCATTGTTTGAAATGTGTAATGTGCCTTAGCAGAGAGAGAAACTATTAAAAGCACTTGAGATACCGGAAGAAGATCTTCCCACTAATAACCAACCTAAAGAAGAAATTGGTGAAGCAAGTGTGGGAGGTAAGTCTAAGTATAAAACCCGAGCATTTCTCCTAACTTTTGAGATTTTCAACTATAATGTGCACAACTGTTTAGTAGACTCGGGAGCATCAATCAACGTTATGCCACTCTCAGTCTACAACAAAATCAATGGACAACTTAAACCATCTACTTGGCAGGTTTTTCAGTTAGATAGGACAGCTGTGAAAGTAATAGGGGAAATGGAATATGTTCTCATTCACTTATCTGCAGATGAGAGGGTATGTCAGTACATCAACATTGTAGTAGCATACATACCTGATTCTTATGGACTAGTTTTGAGTTGAGACTAGTCGGCAAGGCTAGATGGATACTTCGCATCAGATTGGTCACATTTATGGTTGCCTCATAAGGGAAGTCCCAATCAAATAAAAGTATTAAGAGAGCCTCAAATGAAATACAATGTTACTTAGTTAGAAGGAAAGAATGAGCCAGTAAACTCTGTTTTGGGAAATTAATTCATTGAATTGGAACCGGGAAATTACCAAGTTGAAGAAGCCAGCAGTACACCTAACACCCAACCCGATCTCCTTCGATTTTCACGAGCTGATGAGATTGAATATAAAATAGTAGATTTAGTTTTAGATGTAGTTTTTAGTTCAAGTTCAGTAGAAGTAGATAGTTTTTGGGCCGTTTATTTTGATGGATCTAAAACATTGAAGGGATCAGGACCTGGCTGTGTCCTGATTGATCCAAAGAAAAATAAACATTTTCTTTCTTGTATATTAGAATTTGAATGTACAAATAATATAGTCGAGTATGAAGCACTAGTTCAGGGACTTAATTAGGCAATAGAACTGAAAGTGGAAAATCTGAAAGTATATGGAGACTCTGAAATTGTTGTTAAGCAAATTCAAAATAAGATACACTGTATTTCACCACATTTAAAAGCCTATCAAAATGAAGTTTGGGATTTTCTTATAAATTTTCATGCATTCAATATTGTGTCCATTCCTAGATTAAAGAATGTAGTAGCCAATTTAATAGCTACCTCAACTGCAAGGCTAGTACCTTCTAACAATAGATGCTCTATTGAATTACTTTTCAGGCCTTCTGTTTCGGATATGATCACCAATCTACAAGTTTTTGACGATGATCGACAAATTTTGGAATGCTTGATGAATGATGAGACTTTTAAAGGAGCAATAATAGATGATGAAGAACATCAATCAGAATTAAAATTTGGGAACTTTATTCCTAAGGGAGTCAGGACCTTGGAATGAATGTTTGACTTAAACAACAAATTCAGAAAGCCAGCGAATGTCAAGACTCATATCTCATCCTTGCAATTTGAGCTAATAAATTTGGGGACTGAAGCTGAACCCAGATATGTAAATTTGGGAAAGTGCTGTTCTCCGGGTGAAAGAAGTAAGTTCAAACAGTAAAAATATGTGTTTTCCTGGACATATGAAGAGCTTAAAACTTATGACACAAAGATCATACATGTCATCCTGATTAAAGTTGGAGTCAAGCCTTACCAACATCCTTTGAGGAAGATGCATCTGAAGCTGGAACCTTTAATTCAAAGTGAAGTGAAAAAATTGTTGGAAGCTAAAATTATATTCAAAGTTAAACATTCGGAATGGGTTTTGAATTTGGTGCCAGTAACGAAAAAGTCAGGAGAAATCAGGTTCTATGTAGATTTCAGAAACCTTAATCGTGTGTCAGATAAAGATAACTATCCAATCCCACCCATGGAGCAAATACTGCAGATGGTTTCAGGTTCTGAATTGTTTTCATTATTAGATGGATTCTCCGGCTATAATCAAGTATTAGTAGCTGAAGAGGATAGGCTTAAAACCACACTCAGAACCAAGTGGGGAACGTTTGCTTACAGGATAATTCCCTTTGGACTCATTAATGTTGGAGTTACTTCCAGAGGGCCATGGATATATATTTCCACGGTCTGATTGGTCATAGTGTTGTGGTATATCTCGATGATGTCACAATATTTTCAAATAAGAGAGAGGAACATACATTCCATCTGAAACAAATTTTTGACGTTGTCGGAAATATGGTATTTCATGGAATCCAAAGAAATGTGTGTTTGTGGTCATAGAAGGAAAGCTACTGGGTCATGTTGTTTCTAAGAAAGGGAGCTCCATAGACCCAGAAAGGATTAAAGCCATAGAACAGATCCCTTTACCCCATAACAAAAAGGGTATGCAATCATTCATGGGGACAATTAATTTTGTGTGAAGGTTTGTACTAGATTTTGCTCAAATTGTCAAACCTTTGCAGCAAATGGTTAAACAAAGTGTACAATTTAAAAGGACTGATGTGGAAAAGAATGCATTCAGTAAGATAAAAACATCTATTGCTCATTCACCATCACTCAAAAGTACAAATTTTGAAAAAGATTTTATTCTTTACACTTTTGCATCTGATGATTCATTAGTAGCGGTGCTTACACAGAAGGAAAATGGGGGATATGAGTACCCCATATCATTTATGAGCACTAGTCTGCAGGGAGCTGAATTGAATTATCCAGCTGTTGATAAATAATCTTATGCAGTTTTTAAAGCGGTAAAGCAATTTAGGCCATACATACCTAAGAACCGTACTAAGGTAATAGTTCCACACCTAGTTATAAGATCTATTTTTGTACAAAAGGAATTAGGAGAAAGAAGAGGCAATTGGGTAACTGCCTTACAAGAATATGATCTTGAGTTCAAACTAGCATCCATAGTAAAAGGGCAAGGATTGTGTAAACTAATAGCTAAAGGTAAATACAATGAAGAAAACAGTTGGGATAATGAAGCTGAGTTACATATGGTGGATGTATGTCCCCTATTCACAGCTCCAGATTCCTGGTACCGGGACCTAGTTCATTACCTTCAAGAAGGATATTTGCCAGAACATTGGAATTCGAAACAATGAAGAGCATTACATATGAAATCAGCTTCATATCAGTTAATTGATGGAGTATTATTCATAAAGAGTTATGATGGAGTTTTTCTCAGATGCTTAGAACAAGAAAATACAAATAAGGTCATAACAAAATTGCATGATGGGCCTACTAGAGGTCATTTTTCCAGAGATACAACAACCCATAAGATTCTCAGAGCCGGATATTACTGGCCTACACTATTTAAGGATGCTCATGCTCATGTCAGAAAGTATGATGCTTGTCAAAGAGGTGGTGGAAGACAAGCTAAAGCAGCAGAGCCTTTAAAACCAGTGATGATAACATAACCATTCGAACAATGGGGAATTGATATCATTGGAGAAATAAACCCAAATTCTTCCTTGCAGCACAAGTACATTTTGATGGCAACTAACTACTTCACCAGATGGGTTGAGGATATTCCATTACGCAATGTAAATGAAGATGCAATCATGCATTTCTTACAAGATCACATTATGACCAGGTTTGGGGTTCCAATTTCCCTGGTTTTTGATAATGCTACTTACTTTTCTTCTATTAGATTAACTGCATTTGCTAATGAAAAAGGAATCAAGTT
This sequence comes from Pseudotsuga menziesii, assembly GCA_001517045.1. NCBI lineage: Eukaryota > Viridiplantae > Streptophyta > Pinopsida > Pinales > Pinaceae > Pseudotsuga > Pseudotsuga menziesii. The sequence continues at coordinate 443,570 of LPNX010293408.1, forward strand.
GCATTATTCTGCAAACTATTACCCACAAGGAAATGGTTTGGTAGAATCTACAAATAATAATTTTATTAGGATTCTAAAGAAAAACGTAATAGAAAATCAGAGAAGTTGGCATTTAGAATTACCTAATGCTCTTTGGGCTGATAGAGTGACACTCAAGAATTCCTTAGGTGTGTCACCATACACTCTTGTTTACAAAAAAGAATCCATTCTTCCTCCCAACATTCTGTTACCATATTCCATAATAGCTCAGGAATCTAGAGGTACCGATAATGAAATCCTACAGATTAGAATCTATAATCTTTTGAAGTGAGAAGAGTCTAGGTCCAAAGCCAAAGAAATATTTAAGCATCAACATGAAGTAGTGAAACATTGGTATAAAGCTAGGAACAAAGAATTCGAAGTAGGAGACCTGGTTCTTAAGTGGGATCATCCACACGATGAAAAGGGAAAGCACACTAAGTTTCAATAGTTATGGGTAGGCCCTTTTCAAATTGCAGCAAAGCTTGGCCCCTCAACTTACAAGTTGCAAGACTTACAGGGGTGGGAAGAGAACTTACCAGTTAATGGTTTAGTTCTAAAACCTTATTTTTCTTGACTTTTATTTCTTGGTTATCTTGTACATAAATAAACTGATTGGTTTGTTTTATTTTGGTTTCTTTTCATTTTGTTAATAAAGAAGCACAAATTTTGGTTACATGGAGTTCATCAGAATTCTGGATTAACTAAATCCTTGATCACGACACTGTTCACTATTGATTTATTTGAAATAACGTCTTCTAGTTTAGCAGTTTTCCTAAATGGTTATGAACACATTGAAGTCCTACTTAATCCTCGTAAAATAACTCAAGATCAAAAGGTCTGGAATACTATTTCGAGGCTCCATCCATCTCATATTAAAAATGTCTTAGGGGGTGACAGCAAAAGACTAATGGAGAGGAAGCAGGGTAAACAGTATATTATATTTAAATGATCCCATGCCAGGAATTGAAAGCCAAAAGGAAGATAAGAGTCAAAATCTCCTAAGAAAGAAATATGTATCAAAACAAAGTACTGAACCATATTAGTACAATGATTTCCAAAGTTCTTCTCCATCCGTGAGCTGAAAAAATCAATACATCTCTCACACAAAAGGACACTATGGATAGAGGAGCCTGAATAAAAAAATTTCAGAAAGAAGGCATGTAAGAGGACTCAAGAGAGGACAAAAGTCCAAAAGCACAAAAGTGAAAATGGCATGGGAATGAGGAACAAATGAATATTTCTGTTTACCATATGTTAAATCCTGTGGTGTCTAAGCTGGAAGCTACCAGAAGATAGAGGTAAAAATGAAACTCATATTCTTGGCCTCAAAAGAGTTATCTTGACTTTGAAATCTTGGTTTCCATGTTCCCTAAATTGGACTATCATCAATGATTAAAGTGCATACATCTACCGTTTGGGAAATCCAGACATTTAGAAGAATTCAGCATGTTGGTATTTATTGTCAAAACAGTATGTTGCTCAAAGAAGAAATTGTCCAGATATCTGTGTTCACCAGGTAGTCGCCAATTGTTGCAGCTGCAACATTTTCCCAAATTTTTTGAAAATTTTAGACCCTCTTTTTTGGTTTTATCTAGCCGAGGTTTGATTGATTTCTTTAAATCTGTCCTAGAAGTCTAGTTTTTCCACTTAAAATTGATCTTTGGGAAGTTGGAGGATTAGTTGACTATTTTTTCTGTTGTTTCGAAAGTTAAATGAGCTAGTATTACCGTTTCCCAGCTAAAGAGTCTTTCGCTTTATGTGAGCACTTGACGTTTCTGAGTTATTCAATGATTTTGTTTTATCACCGTCGGAGGTCAATTGATGAATGAGTTGGGGCATTAGTCCTCTATGTCACCGACGTTTCGGAAAGGAAATGATGAACGTCTCGATGGAAAGTTCTATTTCTCGTTGATCTGTGGCTTTTATCTCCTTATTGTTTTATTGTTTAAACCTTTTTAACCTTCGATGACTTGGTTTGTTATCACTATCAGAATGAATTTCGAGATTGGATTGGAGGGCTTGTCCTTTATGTCACCGACGTTTCGAAAGGAAATTGATAAGAAGACTAAAAGGTAGTGTTTCCAATCACCGATGATGTAGTGGTTAATCTCTCTGATCACCGATAACTTAGAACTTTGAGCTCCAATTTCTTTTAATTCAGAGCAAGTCGCAGTGATACCTTTTATGTCACCAACACTGCAATGAGTATTGTGGTTTGAAGTTCCGATGCGTTAGTGGTTAGTGGTTTTGATCTCTGGTTTATAAACATCGCCATGATAGTGCTCGGCATTGCCGACACTCCAACAATGCTTAGGTTTGAATTTCCAACACTGCGGAGATGCTTAAGTTTGAAGCTCCGATCCTTAGCATTTAGAGTTTTCGACCACCGAGGGGTTTTATGTTGTCGTGGATCCATAGTAATTTGTATGTCCACCGTTGCGGCTGCCAATTGAACTGTCCTCCCAATGTTTAGTGTTTGTAACCGTCGATAGGGTTTTCACACCGTATTTTTTACCGAGGGTTTATATATAGAGGCGGAGTTTTATTTTATTATTATCCATGCTGAAAAATTGCATTTGCTCCAGTCCCTGTTGATTGAGTTGTTTCTCATGCCCAACTGTTCGGATTTCACTCGTTGGTGTGCTACCGTGGAGGTTTTGGGTCATCCCTTCAACTGCACTGCATTTTTTCTAAGTAGGAAATCCACAACCTTGTTGTTTGATTCTTATTCGTTGATTGGAACCATGGTTTTTCCTGGGTAGGTTTTTTTTCCCGCTTAGGGTTTTGCGTGAGTTTAGTTTTCTAGCTTAAAGATTATTTTTCTTCAATGTATGCTTGCAATAACGTTTTAGGGTCAAACATTTTAACTATATGGTTTGATTGAGCTAGTTTTTCTTTTGAGCCTACATAATTGAGTCGTTATGAACGTTTTACTCATGTCTGAAATATTTAGGGGTTGGTGCAGACAAGCGTTACGCTGTCTGCACCACCCATTCTTTGGTTCTTCATGGTCGTCCGAGGGGGATTTTAAACTGTTGTATGCATTTACCCTACTTTTGTGGGGCGGCAGAGGTTTTCAAGGTTTTGGTCTAGTTAGGGTTTTCTAGATGAGGAACCACATTATAGGGTCTAGTGTTTTGAGGTTTAGCAGTAGCAGCAATGTGGTCCATGTTTTTATTGAAGGAGTAAGATTATTTCAAAGGCGGTCTGGATTAAAAGAAAGACACTTTTCTACCGGGGTTGTGATCTTGGTTATAGAGAGTGGACTTAGAGGATTTTAAGCACAACCATAGGATTGTCTTTTTGCCTTGTCATGTTTCTTCTCTTGCATTAATACAGTTCATTTTTCAGAATGCATATGGAAGAGGTAAATAGATTGATATAGTTTTTTGTTATTATTGTTTCACTTGGTAAAATCTAAATGGTCTAAGAACATGCTATGTTTATGACAGTGTGATTGATGCAAAGGAGATATGTCTAAAAGACAAAAGAAGAAGGCTCCAATTGTGGAAGGAGAACCAGAGGTTGAGATCATCACTAGGGTTGAATACATATATGAAGATACCAAAGCTACCACTAGGGTCGAACCAGATTATAAATGGGGGGAAATATACAGGATGTTTGCAAATCCAAATGTGCCTGATGCAGGACTCGAAGAGCTGACTATTTATGCAAACATCGAGAAATCAGCTCTTATGAAAGTAGCCACAAGACCTGAGTTGTTCCCGTGCTCAGAGGTGATCGGTTGGATTCTGCCTAGGGAATATGTAACTACGATGATCCTTGAAAATACTACTAAATAGGGCTACGCTACATACAGCCCTGCTTATGTCTCCATGGCATATCATCTGCCTCTTGCTCAAATTTACTTAACAGAAAACTGGTTGAAAGAGACAGCTATGAACCTGGTAGAAACAGTAAAAAGAATGATGATACCAGGAAAGATCTTTCAAACCAGGCCATCAGGAGAATATGATACATCCACTCTCCGAAATCCTTATAGATTTATTGCACTAATGATGAATAGGATTTTTGGTAGAGCTCATGGAAAAAGCTTCAAAATAGGATGGGTACCAATTATCTTCTATGTGGCCACACAAGGAACCATATTCAATTAGGAAAACATTGTGTCCAATATCCTCTCAGCATGCATATCTTCATCCTTGGGAGGGGTGTCATCGAAGAAGTCAGAGTTCTACATGAGCTCTATCCTAGTTGACTATATAATATGTACCCAGTCTTTTCCAGCCTTGAGGTGTAATTGGCATAGGGACAGGACCCCAGTATACACTGCATATAAATTATTTTGGGCACAAAAATACTATAGCTACTACAAAGAAATATGTGAACACTTCATCATGCCTTTGTACACTCTAATTTTCCTAACCGAATGCAACTACATGTCCGAAGGTGGTCCAAAGAAGTGTTCAAAGTCATTGAAGAATATGGAGACTATTATTTAACTGAGGAAGGAATGTATATCAGAATGTATGGTGACTCTAGGGAACCTTCTCTACTCCCTAAATATTCCACTGATTATGTGCTACATAAAGAGGCAATTAGGCAGGTATATCTTGATGGTGTGGGGAGTTTCTTGTTCGAGCATAAAAAGGAAGCATATCCCACCATACCTTTCTGGCTACGGAGTTATAAGTTTTCAAAGGTAAAACAGACTATAGAATTTGTTCAAGAGCTGGAGCACTTCCGTTTTGGTGAGATGAACTTTCACAAGAATGACTCCCAAAATAAGGTAGTAGAACACTCAAAGAGGCAAGCATTCATTTTGAATATACCAACTTCTGGGACAAGGATGAGGAAACATTCAGGAGTGCAAAGAACATGACTGCCCTAAAGAAGAGATTTAAATAGAAAATTAGTACTGTGGGCGGAAAAGGAAAAATTGCACAGAAGACTAAGACAGTGGAAGAAGAAGAGGCCAAAAAGAGGGAATAAGATGCTAGAAGGCTAGCACAAGAGGTAGAGAGTTGGCTGAAGAATGAAGAAGAAGAAAGAAAGAGAGCTGCAAAGGAAGCAACAAAGAAGGAAGAGGAGGAGAGAAAGAGGAATGAGGAAGTAGAGATAAAGAAAAAACAAGAAGAAAGTGAAGGTATGAGATTAACAAGATCTCAAAAATACCAATAGACTATTGAACATATGGATACATAGGGGGGACATGATCATACAGATCAAGGGCTTGGACAAGATAATCCTAATCCCCAGGAGCCTACTGCAGCTTCTGGTAGCACTCAAGGGAAAGCTATGTTTTCTGGAATGAATTTGATCCCATCCATGCAGAAAGAAGGGGAAGAGGTCCCTGATTTCAGTACTATTTTCTATGACAAGGAGAAGAAAAGGATTTTTAAAAGAACTGAGAAAAAGGTTGAAACTGGAGGACAATCTATAAAGATGATAACTGATAAGACTTTGGTGTATGGAACAGATGCAGACCCAAGATTGACAACAAGAGCTGGGATGGCATTAATCCAAGCTACTGAATATAATGTAGATAGGCTGATGATGGATCTTGAGCAGTCAAGAAAGAATGTAGCTCAATTAAAACAAACACTAAATAAAGAGAGGGATGAAGGTCATAAGTTGAAAAGGAAATATGAGGACATGCAGAATGAAGTGAGGAATTCAAAGACAGAACTCCAAACTCTGTAGTCAAATAAGATGGCTTTAGAAGTCTCTATAGAGAAAATGAAAAAGGATGCTCAAAACAGCTTAGCAGAAATACAGAGGCTACAACTAGAGCATCAAGTGTTGAAAACTGAGAAAGATGACCTCCAGGTGTCCAATGAAACCTTGAGTGCAAAAAAGGACCAGCTACAAAGCAGAATTGCTGAGTTAGAGGTGGAGAAGGCCACTGTAGCAGGGATTTCTCCTTGCTACAGGGGCAGGAATGGTTCCCTTCTATCTATAGGATAGAAGGGTAGGTTCCTGCTTGGAAAAAGACTGAAAGAAAAAACAGAATGTAAAGAACTAGACAGAAATAAAAGTAAAGATGGAGAACCCCTTTGCAAACAAGGTTAGGGTTCCGCCTCCAATAACCTGCAAAAAACGTATCAAAAAACTTGAAGACCTGTAAGCAAACAAAGAAGACCTGCAAGAACATGTTAGGCCATGAAACCTACAAGCAAATACATGTTATAAAAAACTGAAATAAACACAACAAAATGGAAAATATACCTTCCTTTGGTATAAATGGGCCACCATACCCTAGCTTGGAGTAGCACCTCTCTTGAGAATGGGGGAGCTATGGCTCAATGGAGGAATGGAGGAGAGGGAGTGTGGGTGGCTTGAGAGACAAATGGTCTCAAGGCATCCACTTGGGTAGCATAATAGTATGCAAAAGAGGAGTGTTTTGAGAGTGACCCCCCACCCTCCTTTTATATCTTTTTTAGGGTTTTAGGGTTTTAAGCCCTTGGTCCAGGCTTTAGCCCCCTTTTTGGGATTTTAGCCCCTTTCACCCTAATTTTAGCTATTTTTAGGGTTTTAGCCCCTTTGGGGGGGCTTTAGCTTCTAGGAGAGTATTTTAGGCTCCTTTTTGGGGTTTTTAAGCCCTTTTCTTCATCCTTAAGCATTTCTTAGGGTGTGGGGGTCTAATGGAGGGTCGTGAAGTGGTTTCCTTGGGTGGTGTAGGTCATGGAGAGCTCAGTGAGAGATTTTTTGGGTTAACAAATTGTCTTCTGATGTGTGAGGGCAGGAGCTCATCGTATGGCCGACAAACATCATAGGATTTTCTATGGTGAGGTGGTGCTTCTGGGGTTGGGGCATGGTGGATTTTGGTTTTTGTATTAATATGGTTCCCATCAATGGGTGAGATACAATTAATGTGTGACATGTATATGGACGAGGTGGGCATCCCCATGCTGGTGACAATGTCAAAAGAATAATTTCGTCTATGCTCTAAAATACAAGAGCCGATCATATATAACTGATGATACAATAATGGTTGCCTCAATGTGAGGCTGAATACAATAGTGATCTGGTACATTGGACCCATGGAATTCTCATGGAATTCTATATCTTCATGACTGACGGTCTACTGGATCTAGAATGGTACATAGCTGTGTGGACTCACTGATTGAGAGTCAGAGTCTCTGTGGTACAAGTATGCTGCATCAATCATAAATCTATATAGAAGCACTACTGAGGATTCTGAAAACTGTCTCCAACGCAACTCGAAAATCACAAGGGACATAACCTGTTTAGGTCCCTCAAGTAGACTCATCAATGTGCTAGAGTTAGGTGACATCCAGGGTCTTCAACCAAGTATTGTGTGGACCAAACCCTGTACGAATCTCAATGGTGCGATGATGTAGTTGGAGTCGAGCACGTGAGAAACAACCATTTCGAGAGGCACTAAGGACTCCTCTCAAGTGGTCCAAGGAACTCATCAATGAGGTTAATGAAACCAGGATACAGGAACCTCTAGGTCTATCCTCTGGAATATATGTGTTGTTGTCGACAGAGGGAGACCTGCCCCTAGTCAAGGAAATGATGTTTCCTTGACCAGGAGCATGAGGGAGATAACCGAAAGGTGTGAGACAATCTGTGGACTGACCCACTGAATGGGAAGGGGGGGAAGAATTGAACAGGGGCAAGGGGAGTGTGGTAGACTCAAACTTCCTTTGTTCAGAGTATGATGGCAGGGAGAAATAGGAAGCAAATGAAACTTGACTCATGGGAATGGGATCATAGCTGTAATACCGGGAATTTCACTGCAACTGGGAAATGGTTGGAGGAGGTAGGTGCTTTTGAAATTGATGGGATCTAAGGAAGACACATTGCAGAGTAATCTGAACAAAGGAGACCCAATTTGGGAATGCTACCAAACTGTTTTCTATGGGGTGGCATCTAGGGACATCGTTATGGTACGATCTTGTGGATTTTTGGCGAGCCCGAGAAGGTAAATGCTCGATGGTGCTTTCAATTTTAGAGAGTCTGAAAGCACGAAGAAGACTCCAGTTGGGGCTCTTTTTCATTGGTAGTCTCCTATGCCCAAAAAAGGATAAAAGTATACATAGGAGAGCTCGCCCATCCTAGAGGGGATGAGAGACTTCTTTACCGTTGGTAGTCCAATCAGGCCAAAAAAGGTTAAACCTATAATGACTGGATGTTCATTCAGATACTTTTATGAGCATGAACGAAACCAAGTTTGCACATCAATATTTTCTTGATGAGAAGCCTAGAAAAGAGCTTAACGACAACTCATGATGGGCATTTTTGTAAAGTGTGGCCCCTCTGCCCTAGAAAGCATAAAAGTATGTAGAGGGGAACGATCTTGGCTTGAATACGCCAACGTGGTACTTTTCATTTAATGGTCTACATGGTCCATAAAAGGAGGTAAACGATACAATGTAGACGCCCTTTCCTATACTTTAGCGAGCGAGAAAGGAAGCAACTGCGCTCGGCTATTTTTTCATTGTTTTAAGGAGTCAGAAAAGAGCTTAAACAAAACTCCGTTGTGGTCAACCGATTGCGGTGGCACACGCGGTGCCCCATGTCGAGACGGTGGACAGAGGTCCAAAGGTCATCCACGCAGTATGGATGGAGCAGAAGGCTCTCAAACATACCAATACATGCGTGCGATAGATCGTGAGAGAGGCACGCAAATGGAGGTGGCTCTCAAACAGAGGTCAGGAGAGCGTGTGTGTGTGTTGCGATGGATGGACTTGACTACATGCGATGTGAGTACAAAGGGGGCAGTTATATGCCAAATACGTATAAGAGAAATAAATCATTTTGTGGACAATGGTCCAGCGGTCCGCGTAAGGTGCGATGGATGAAAAAGAAAACTATGTGTTAAAATACAAAATAAAAGTAAAAATGGCATTCCTTAACGGGCGGTGGCCCGAACAATCGCATGATTAGCGATCAAGAAGTGTGATACAAGTACCGATCCGTAGACACTCGCATCGTCATGTCATGGCTCGTAAATCGAGGTGAATTGTGGGAAATGGTCCCGAAATTGATTTATTAAACATGAGACAATGGTATCATAAGGAGATAAAAGTTTGAGCCCAGAGATGTGAGAGGTGTCTCGAACAAGTTCCGGGTGACTTTGGATTAGCAACTGATGGTGTTGCCCTTGACTTGTGCTAAAAAAATGTTGAAAAACAAGAAAGGGAAAAAACTACGCTATAAGGGACTCATAGAGGTTATATAAGGCATATATTCTCTTGAGGTGGAGCCTGTTGCATGGCTTCTTCAAGAGTCAACCATCTAAGTCAGTGAAGAGGTATGCCCCCTTACCGAGACGAGGGTCATTGGCAAGGCGGGATGATGAAATCTGGTCTTTTATGGGAAGAACCAATTCCACACTATGGTTTAAAGGGAATGGGGTAGAACCAAAGGTGGTCTTACATATATCTCTGTCATCATGCAAGTGGCGCTGGGGTATATTAGGTGGATCTTCCACAGCCGATGAGATGGAAGGGAAACTGGTGCTAGAGATCATGTAAATGGTACTAGTTGTGGTTTTGGTGGCCTTGCCCCTAGTCTCTGTTGGAGGAAGAAGGGCAAGCCTAGATACAGGTGGATTTTTTGATGCACCTGGAGGTAGGTGCAACATCATCTCAATTGGTTGGACATGAGTCAACACATCTTGGGGCCTCAGAGGTATGGTAGGTGGTTCAAGGTACCACACAGGATCTCCCAGTGTGAAATCCTATAGATTGCGGGTTGCCAAGACATTCTTACTCACGATCTCGGATGGTAGGAAAAGGAAAAGGAAAAGGAAAAGGAAAAAGAAAATGTTGATTGGGAATGAACCCCACTGTTTCCCTAGTAATTGAGGTTGAGGTTGTGACTGAGGTTGCGGTTGTGGATGGAGTTGCGGTTGCAGAAACAATAGAAGAAACAGGTCTAATGAACTATTGGTGGTGGTGGAGACAAGAGGGTTGGTACAACTGGACATCATGTAAATGGACATGGTGTCTGAAGAAGGAGGTGGGGGGTGAAATTATTCAATCAAGGTGATTTTAGACTCAAGGGAATGTTGACAGAGGTTAGCTAGATCCATTCAAAATTTGGGCAGGTCTTGGCAATGGTGAGAGTAATGGCCATACAAGCTGCAAAGGGAACAAGCATGGTTTGTTCTCAATTCCTTGTTCCTGACTATCGGGGCGGTTGGGAGTTCAACCACGGGGATGTTATCATTTGTATCTATGGTATCTAAATGTGCATGGATCATTGGGATTTCAGGGCAGTTTTGAGTTGGATGGCCCTGTTGCTCACAGACGGCACAAGGTGGGACTTGTCGTGGCTCTGCGGTGGCTTTGGAATTCTTTCCCCTGGCCCTTTTCAGGTGGGGCAGTGCGGATGCAGGTACAATGGTTGGATTTTGTAGGCCGGGTGGAGGGTGAGACTCAATTGTAATGGGTTGCACCAGGGTTAAAACAACCTGAGGCATTGGTGGTTGAGCTGGTGGATCGAGATACCATACCAAAATTCCCAATGTGAAGTTAGGTAGGCTTAAGGTGGCCATTACCAGCTTGCTCATGACCCTAGGTGGGGTAAAGAGGAAGGGAATCGTATGGATTGGAGATGAGCCCAAATAATTCCCTCCTGGTTGCATGTGGGGGTGCAGTTGTGGCTGCGGCTGTGCAAAATGCTACTATTGCGGGTGATGTTGCGGCTACGGACAATGTTGTGGTTGTGGTTGGGGTTGTGGTTGTGGTTGTTGTTTGGGTGCAGCGGTGCTTGATGAGACCATGCAGAAGTCTGCAGTTTCATTTTGTGTCAGTGGTGGTGACACTAATGGGAAAGGATTCATCATGTTGGTATCAGCAAACAACCCAGGGCCCACAATCAATAATGGAGTGGCTGGTGTGTTGTCAACCATAGTGTTGATTGTATGGACGACATTAGCGTGTGTAGGCATCCCTTGTGGCTCAATAGTGGTGATGGTCGAGATAACGTTGGCAGGTGCCGTTAACCCTTGTGGATCATGATAAGTGAGTTGATTAACCGTCACAATCTTCCCTTCGTGGGGGAACATCATGAGACGGAAGATAGTTGACGCGAGAACTCGCATGGCGTACATATAACTTCTCCCGAGGAGAAGGTTATAGTCTAGTTGAGTGTTGATGACTTCTATGTCGATCAACACTGTCTTCTTGGATAATGTGATGGGGACATGAGGGAGGATTCCTTGGGCTTTAGTGGGATGTCCATCATAAGCCCACAGAGTTATGGAGGACGGTTGCAGAATTGGTGATCCAAGTTTCTGCCAAACCAAGGTAGACATAATGCACGTGGATTCCCCCTCATCCACTATGCACTGATGCACAACCAAATTCCAGATGGACATCAAGATTTGGAAGGTGATGGTCGACGGCATGCACAGTTCTCCATTCTCCGTGTCGAATGTGATCAACTTGGAGTCGAAGGGGTCTACTGCCCCAAGGGCGGCTAGTAAGGATTTTCGTTGTGTTGGGCACGTTTTAAGTACCTCAAGAGTAGACATGGCGGTTGGCGTTTGGGCCAAGTCATCCACAATGCTATAGCTGAATGCACCTCTAGCCGTGGCGTTATTGGCAATTTGGCATATGGGGGGGCGGGGGAATGGTGGTAACTAAAGAGGTGCGTTGATCGACTTGGACGTAGATGTTGCTGATGTGTCAATAGGTTCAGTGGTGGTACCATACTGATTCTATCTAGTTTGTAAGTTGACCTCTTCAGCAATCATGGTTAGTAGGTGGTGAACACCTATTTCAACTGTGGGAGGTGCCCCAGAGCATTGAGATTGGGTTGGGGAGGAGGTGCAGTTGCCACCAACCCTTGGACCGGTATTGGGTTTTGAAGCACCATAGGAGGAGGTCCTTATGGTGTTGGGTTGGGTTGGGCTTGATTGCAGCATTGGCGGCCTGTTGGGCCTCGTTTTGAATGGCTTGCTTAGCTCGACCCATGAGGGGACACTCGAATGTGTAGTGCCCATAAACATCACAGAGTGTGCACGGTTGGTTTGTGTGAAACGGGGTGTTGCATCTTGGTGCATTCTATCATGGGGGGTTTTGAGCTGGTTGGTTTTTCGCGGCATTGTTGGGAGGGTTCGGTTGTTGATCGCCTCCCTTTGATTGGTTATTTCCTTGGTTGCGAGGCCAGTTATTTCTAGCTTTCCCTTGTTGATTGTTGGGGGCAAGCTGGTTCAGATGGTTTTTTTGTGCGAACACTTGTCCCAATGAAGCAAGTGGAGCGGGGGTGGGGGATTGAACTAGTTGCACTGGTGGTTCATAATAGATTTGTGGGGGTGGCGGTGCCACAAATGTGGGAATTTTCCCCACATACTGCAGTGCTAGCCAAGCCATGGCCTGAGTCTGCTATGGTTGCGCAGGTTGTGCATAGGAAGTTGTTGCTCCGGACTGGGATATCATTCTTGCGTAGTCCAGAGCTTGGTTTTGGTAAGGAACATTAGTAGTGTTGCTTGATTGTGATGGAACTGCAGGTGGGGTCGGTCGATGTTGTGTCTATTGGGAGACTGATCCTATGATGCCATCTGCAGCATGGGATGACCCCAGTGCATCGACGTAGGAGGTACTCGGACGGGGGGCATCTGGAATGACGGTGTACAGATATCCAGACTGAGTGTAGATCAGGTCAAACTGTTGAGCTTTCAGTATGGCCTCTTCTTCGGATTGAGGACGTTTGGATGCGACGTCATTTGCTATGGGTGGGAGCAAGGTCTTAAGGAACCAATCCAAGAAGATCCTATCATCAAGTTGGATTTTGCATAGGCTACGGCGTCGCCGCTACTCATGGATATGGTCGGTTATATGAGTGGCAGTGTTTTGATGGCAAGATAACAGGATCTCCACCCCCTTGTCATATCTAACGGGGAGTTGGAAATACTACAGGAACATGAAGGCTAGGGAGTTGAAGTCCAGGTATTTGGCCTGTAGTAGCTTAATGTACCATTTGGCCACAGCACCTGTGAGGGTGCATTGGAATAGCCTTAGTCTGATGGAATCATCTATGATGCTATTTGACGAGCACCATAGATGGAATGTCATTATGTGGTTTTGGGGACATTCCCCTACTTTGCCTTCAAACTTGGGGATGTATGATGGCAGCTTAGTTGGCATGGGTGGCTAGAAATCTTAGTGGAGGATGGGGTTGTTTGTTAACTGAGCCAAATCAAGTAGGTTAAGATGAGCCATGAATGGTATATTTGACCCCAAGTTGATATGAGATGGGGCAGCGATGGTGGTGGGGTTTGCAGGTGCATAATGCATATGCACAGCTAGGGGTACTTGTGGTGGCACCATTGTGGATGGGCCAATGCCTCCAAGTGTGGTGGTAGGGACCGTGTGGGTGGAAGGGACATTGCCCCCATGTATGACAGTAGGGGCAATGTAAGTGGATGGTCCATTGCCCCCCTGTGTGGTAGGAGGGGTAGTGTGTGTGGAGGGGCCACTGCCCCCGTGTGTTGCAAGTGGGCCAGCTTGGCTGGTCACTATGGGTAGTGGCAGCTAACTAATGACAACCTGCATGACTATGCTTGGGCCACCTGCAAATTCGTTGGTGACAGGTTGTGGTGTGGACATGGGTCCACTTGCTATGGCTATGCCGAAAAATGGATCCTCCTTTGCACTAGCCATGGGGCTTGATGGTGCTATATGGAGGTCTGGTTCAGACTCATATGGGTCTGAATCTGAATCAAAGGTTCTATGGCCTTCTGACGATGTGCGAGGTCATCGAGAATAGGCTCAACGGTGTCAGTTCAACGTTCTGAATGGTGGTGGTTCGCCTCTTAGGCATGAGGAAGAGCGTGGGGGATCAATTGTGTTAAATGTTTATCAAACTGATGGGAATGATGTTTGGACCCCAGTTTCAGTGGCTTCCTATTGGTTGCAGGTGGTCACTCGGCCACCAAGACTGCCAGAAGACAACGCTTGGCTTTTTCCTCACAGGTGTTTCTACTCAATCGAAAGGGGTCGTTGCCCGTTTCGCTTGGCAATTCCTCTCAGTGGCTAGCTACTTTTGGGTTCCTGTGGTACTCCTCACAATGAGTTTCTGGGCAGAGCCCAAGTACTTCCCACAGTTGAAGCAGACAGGGACTTGTGTCCTCAAAGACTGCAGATTTGTTTGTACTTAGTGTAAATTGATAAATTTTAAGGCTCTCTTAGCGTCATGAACTGAGTTGTGTTGATTACTTGGTATGATGTATTTGTTTGTCTATTTTTCTGATATTTGGTAGCTATAAATGGTTTATGAATTCATCATATTTTGGTTGTGTATGCAAGAATTTGAATAATCATAAATTGTGAACAAATACAGTTTTTAAACCTGAATGTTTATGGCCTAAATAGATGACTACCTCACACTGATATTCCTCTTCAACCAAGAGAAGGTTCTAGGAGCTCAACACAATGGGACTAAGCCCATCTGTAGATCCACAGGTCACCTCCCAGATGCAAGGTTGGTCAACAAGGAGGATGCTTAGCGATGTGAGAAGCCCTCCTTCTCTACCCCCTCTACCTTCCAGGTCATCCAGTTTTAATGGTTTGGAAAAATACTCATTGAAGGGCCTAGATATATACGAGCTTGCCCTTCGTCGTATCCCAGAATATCCCGGAGGGTGATGACTGGGTAGAGGAGGAAGGGTAAGCAAGATAGTTAGTTTTAGGTTGATTATAGTTAAGCTACATTCATTTGATTAAGACATTAACATTTACTTGGAATTTACACAAAAAACTGAAATTGAAGTAGTGTGCTGGACAGAGGCAGCTAAGGAGCACTGACAGTCCCTATAAAATTGAAATTTAAGCTCTGTTTGACATACCACACATTTTTTTATCAAATCTAGCGAGGGGGCCACAAGATTTTTTCAGAAACAGGCGAGGGGGTTGCACAGATTTCACAGACAGTCACGGTCTGTGTTTTTGAGTGAGGTCACACCTTTTAGGGGATTAAGTGTGCCCTGGGCATTCCTATCTGTCTATTAAGTGTGCCCTCATCCCCTGTTCAGGCCCGATAAGTGCGACTTGCCCCGGATTTGGGGTTTTTTAAGATCCAGAGTTAGATCCGACTGACAGTAACCTGTACTGTGGCCAAACTGACTCAGATTTTCCTAGCAGAGGCTTCGGCAGTACGAATAACTAGAAATAAACTGAATTTAATTTGAATTTCACATGAAATTTTAAAAACTAGGGAAAAACTTGAAAAACTTGAAATTTTAAAAATTTGGACCAGGGATTCTGTGGGATCAACCTGGTATGGTCGCCAGTTCTGTAGCAGGGGTTTCTCCTTGCTACAGGGGTAGGAATGGATCCCTTATGTCTATAGGATAGAAGGGTAGGTTCCTGCTTGGAAAAAGACTGAAAGGAAAAACGGAATGTAAAGAAATAAACAGAAATAAAAGCAAAGATGGAGAACCCCTTTGCAAACAAGGTTAGGGTTCCACTTCCAATAACCTGCAAAAAACATATCAAAAAACCTGAAGACCTGTAAGCAAACAAAAAAGACCTGCAAGAACATGTTATGCCATGAAACCTGCAAACAAATACATGTTAGAAAAAACTGAAATAAACACAACAAAACAAAAAATATACCTTCCTTTGGTGGAAATGGGCCACCATGCCCTAGCTTGGAGGAGCACCTCTCTTGAGAATGGGGGAGCTATGGCTCAATGGAGGAATGGAGAAGAGGGAGTGTGGGTGTCTTGAGAGACAAATGGTCTTAAGGCATCCACTTGGGCAGCATAACAGTATGCAAGAGAGGAGTGTTTTGAGAGTGACCCTCCACCCTCCTTTTATAGCTTTTTTAGGGTTTTAGGGTTTTAAGCCCTTGGTCGGGGCTTTAGCCCCTTTCACCTTAATTTTAGCTCTTTTTAGGGTTTTAGCCCCTTTTTGGGGGCTTTAGCTCCTAGGAGAGTATTTTAGGCTCCTTTTTGGGGTTTTTAAGCCCTTTTCTTCATCCTTAAGCATTTTTTAGGGTGTGGGGGTCTAATGGAGGGTCGTGAAGTGGTGTCCTTGGGTGGTGTAGGTCATGGAGAGCTTAGTGAGGGATTTTTTGGGTTAACAACCACCACATAAGAAAGAGAAAATCAATATCAAATATAGGTGGCAGCCTTGGAAGAATAGAATACTTCATTGACAGCATCACTGAAGGATGCTATAGAACAGAACAGACTTCCATCCTTTAAAAGAACATGTTCTAACTCAGAGAAGGAACATTCACCATTTGCAAATGTGTATGGAAGAAGAAATATGTAATATTTTACAAATAGATAACAGACTAGAAGAAATTTTGAACACTACGTCTTATTTTTTGGACAGATCTCAAGAGATTCTGGAGATTATGATGGGAAGAATAGTATGGATAGAAACAAATGAGGAACCTCCTGTGAAGCTACCAGTTAAAGACCAGTAGAGTTTAAAGCATGAATATGATTTATTGGAGTTTGCAATCAATGTTGCAGAAGAATTCAAGAAAACTGTAAAGAAAACAAAGGTAGCATGTGCCGAATACTACATGAGGGTGCTTGCTACATACAATAGATGCCATTTTTTAGCAGAGAAAAGATTGGACGCAATACCAAAGCATAAATTGTTTATAGAGCATCTAAACAATAAATACCAGGAAGACGAGCAAGATATCCAACAAGTAAAGGATCTAGATGAATAGATCTTGAAGAATGCAGTCGTACATGCAGCTATAAGTATACACCTCTTGGAGGATCAACTACGCCTCAGTCTTGCAATAATAGAAGGGGTAATGAATTAGGCAGCCAAATATGAGATAAACATCCATTTTCTTGAACCCTCCGGATTTGAAGGTATAGCAGCGGAGGCCCGGGCATGGAAAAAGTTCATCAATGACCAAGTGGGCCCCTCTTCATAAAGTGTTTTAAAATATTTTTGTTTTAAAATGTAATATATTGTATAAATTATGACCACATACTACGAGACAAAATTTTGGAACTGAAAAGGTTGGGGAAGCCCAAAATTCATTGAGGGGCAGCCCAAAGGTTTTGTTTTTTTGTATAAATATAGGAGAGTTTAGATGTAGAAGGACTTCTTTCCCAAGCAATTTTTGAGAGTATATTGTAAGAAGAACTACTTCCTTTTACAATAAAGAATTACAAGTTTTTGCTGGAGAAAGTTTGGTGGAATGTTTCAAATGCTTTTCCATGGATCTGTTGAATTTGAACTATTTTGTTTTCAGCTTATGTCCATTAACTGTGAGATCGTTCTAACTCATTGAATTTTGTTCATGTTATAAATGCACTCTAGTTTATTCTGTGAAATTTCCACTGTGAGTAATGAATGTTGTCATAAACAATAAGCTATCTTGTTGTTCATATTTATATTAATGTTCATGCACTACTACATTTTGATCCAAAATCCGACGGTTTTTTCCGACGGCGCGTGGATTTTTTATTTTAACCGTGCCAAAAATCAGAAAGATTAAATTTTTTTTGAAATAATGGGCATAAGCGTCGCTTAAGCGACGGCGCTAAAATTGCTATCCTCCTAAGTGTCGCTTAAGCGACGGTTTGCCTCCTAAGTGTCGCTTAAGCGATGATTTGCCTCCTAAGTGTCGCTTAAGCGACGGCTCTAAAAAGGTAGGCATGAGTCAAAAATTGGAAGAGTTCCTTAAAAATGTTGCATCCATGGTAAGGACAGAGTTA
>LPNX010293417.1:0-109333 GCA_001517045.1 Pseudotsuga menziesii
ATTATCTTAAATGAAAGGGATGTTGCAGTCTTCCATAAATCAGATCTTAATTCTCATTGTACAATAGGCATTCATTACTTTGTAATTTCCTATATTGGATTTTCATTCTCTTTCCCAACCTCCGGGAAAATGTTTTTCTATACTAGATTTGCATTCTCTTAGAACTATGCTTTTTAAATTCCAGTAATGTTATATTTCATTGGACCATTTCTGTCAATGACTTGAGGTATGCCAACAAAGCTTTGTGTGGAATGGTAGTACTGTACCAGTCATTGGCAAGTATAGTGGTGCACTGTAAATTTAATAACATTTAATAAAAATCCATTAAAAACAATAATGACCCATGGATTTACTGTTACATTCAACTGATTCTGCTAGAAATAAGACTGGTTTAACTAGTGCTGTTGGAAATAATGCTACTGGAAATGATCCTGGGATTGCTAGGAATTAGGCTCCTTCAACTTATGATTCAACCGCTGGTGCAACTGCTTATGGATTGTTTTCATGCTGTTTTTGCCGATGGGGGCTGGGAATCCCGGTTCGTTAGTTCTATCATAAACCTGGTATCTATTAACCATGTTGATCCTTGCTTTTATTCTTATGGCCAACGTAGAAAGGAAGGCTATATTGCCTCCCTGACTGTCACTACCTACTAGCTTTATACCATGTGTATGGTGATGATCCTGAAAAAGGTCATCATATATAACACATCATCATGGCATGCAGCCGACCCTTGTGTTGGAAGTTTTTATATAACACTTCTGTTGATAAGTAGGAGGGGGAATCGAAAAGAATGATTTATTTTTTCATATCAGCATTGAAGGGCTCACTATCTACTAACCCTTCAAAGCGAAATGGGCTTATAAATATTTAATATATATATATTTTTTTAAAAATTCACTGCCGTCGCTTAAGCGACAGCGCTCTCTGTCGTTTTTGCGACACCTTCCCATGCTATCTGTCGCAAATGCGACGGTTTTTGGTGATACGTGGCAATCCAAAATTAAACATAGGTGTCGCATATGCGACGCCTCGTGTTAATCTCCGTCGCTTAAGCGACAACAATCTCTGTCGTTTTTGCAACGCCTTCCCATGCTATCTGTCGCAAATGTGATGGTTTTTGGTGATACGTGGCACTCCAAATTTAGTCATAGGTGTCGCAAATGCAACGCCTCGTCTTCATCTCCGTCGCTTAAGCGACACATATAGCTGTCATTTTTGCGACGGTCAGTGATGATATCTGTCGCAAATGCGACGGTTATTGGTAACACCCAGGTGCTTAAAAATCAGATCTATCTGTCGCACATGCGACGACTCTTCTCCATATCCGTCGCTTAAGCGACAGCTCTATCTGTCGTTTTTGCGACGCTTACTCCCTAAAGCAATGGTTTAAGCGACGGTTATACCTGTCGCTTATCCGACGGTTGACATTTAACCGACGGTTAGTTAAGTGTCGCTTAACCGACGGTTAGTTAAGTGTCGGATAAGCGACGCCACGTGTCCGACGCTTAAGAAAAAATCAAAGTGTCGTACATGCGACAGGAAAGTGTCGAAAATCCGACATGACGGCCGTCGGATTTTGGGTCGAAATGTAGTAGTGCATGGTGGTCTTATTTACAATGTTTTCACTATTTTTACCATTGTAATTTGCTCTCCTATATGAATTTGCATCCATATTTTACCAAGCAATTTCGACAGTGTTCACTATGGTTTTAGGTTGGTTATTAAGTCGCCTTCTCACAATTTGAATTGATTATTGTGCTTCATTTATAATTCAATTTAATTATTGGTACCAGCATTCAAACAGGACATGGAAAACATCCAAAACACCTTGAATTACCAGGAGAAAAAACCTCCAGAAAGACATGCTTACCAAAGACCCGAATTTTGGTGTTTTCTTCGATACCAGTGGTCGAGTGTCTAAAACTCACTAGTTGGATTGGTCTCGATTTTATTCCATCTTTGATAATAATGAATTTTCATACTTCCGGGGTAATCAACTCATTTATGAGAGAATTAGGGATTCTGACCTTCATATGATTGCTGCAAGACCAGCCATCCTCCCTTACAATGATGCAATTAGATGGATTATAGACCACGCCAGTCTGAAAGACCGTTCCTTTAACACCAGTCTTGGAATGCATTTGGACAATTTCCACTTTGAAACCTTTGTGAGAATTTACGCCCTTAAACCTTTTAAAAAACTCCTCGATGCAAAATTTATTAAAGTTGCCAAGTATAGGTTCAATTTCGACCAAATGCTGAAATCCTGGATGGATGAACCGCGCAATTTTTCCCAGAGGAAAGATGAACTTTACCCCATCGAATGGTTCAAGGAACCTTATTCCCTGTTTGCAACAATATTATGCAAGCTTTATGGTCTCCCCAACTGTTCTTACTTCAAGGAAGAATGGGCCCCCATTGCTCACCATGTCATAACTACGGGTGAATCCTTCCCATGGGCTTCAATCCTCTCACATGAACTCAAAAATTCCATATAAGAGTTCCAACAAGCTACTTCTTGGAAGAAGCCCAAGTTTTATCTTTCTGCCTTCATTATGGATATCTTTTGTGCCAAGTTCAGCTTCCCCAATATGGGATGGAGTTGGGTATTACCAGCCCCACCTGTGCATATTTATCATTCCGAGCTATGGGATACCAATTATGTAACTAGGTTTAATGATATATGTGAGAGTTTCCTCGGCCGGATCTATTTCTTGATTTTCAACAAGGAAGCTCCTGCATTCTCACATGAAGCTAAAACTCTCATAGCCACTATGGGAGATTGGTATGTTAGTGAATCATTCACCTATATTAGGGTTTTTGGTTGCAATGATGCTCATATGTTGCCTAAGGTCATGTCGGACAGGTTGGTCCTTGAGGAGATTTCATTTCAAACAGTCACAGAAGTGATTTACAAGAAATGTGCTCCACTTAAGAGGAAAGCTTGGCCAAAGTTTCCTATAACCCTTGGATCTTTGAGCATACCTACTTCTACTTGGGAATCAGAGTTCAGTGACCACATAGTGTCACTCAAGCTTAGTTTTGCTAGTAAACGGCAGCATGATCCCAAAGGGATTGTTGATTTCCATCTCAAGCAGAATCATTTTAAAATAGGATATGCTCATGAATCAACTCCAGATGACTTCATCTATCAGGGAGTTGATACTTTTTCTGAAGTCTTGGTGAGGGCTAAAAGAAAGGAAGAACAAAGTCATATATTGCAATACCAAAAGGAAATCAGGGACAAAGTTTGACATTACAAGTCTATGGAGTTAGATATTCATGAAAAGGTAATAAAAGACAGGGAAGAAAGGGAATCTAAAGCTACAGCAAAGGAGACTCTGGCATCCACGAACGCATCCACACAAACCAGTTCAGAAACAGGTAAAGGGAAAGCTCCCATGGAAGAAGTTCCCTAGACATCTGTGGAGCAACAGGTTAAGGCATATTTGCATACTTCAGAGCATATCAAATAGAGACAGCAAAATGACTTCAGCACTAGACACTCAAGAAGTTACAACCTCTCAGCGAGCTGACGATGCTCAGGTGACCACTGTGGTTGAAAAGACTCAGATCGAACAGAAACCTCTCAAATGGATGGAATATTTAATTTCATCTACCCCCACATCTACTATAGACTTGACTCATTCAGAGGAAGAAGATGCGAGGTTTCCCCTGTGCCTAATACCATTCAAACCGGCAATGGTAACGATTTACTGAATTTTACCGATGGCACCAATGGCAAGTCTTCATCACCTCCCTCACAATCTCAACTTTCTTTTCAGTATGGCCTATCCTCTTCTGTGTTACTTCTCTCATCAATAATAGCTTTATCTTCATTATATGCTGGTTCTACCATGACACCTTTTATGTCCCATCTTTATCAAGATGCCACTTGTCTACCCGGATCTATTACACCTGTTTCTGTGGATATGCCCATCCCTTCATCTATTATGCCTCCAGTTTTCTAAATTCCATCGCATATTCTTTCATTCAGCTTAGTGTCATCCCCTGTGACTTAGAAAACTTCAACAGTTTCACCATCATCACTCAAGGCCACTACTTTTCAAGTTTCATTAATTGAAACTTCTGTTCTTGACATTTCTTCAGCCCCTGAAGTAATTCTTGCTCAGAATGGTACCTCTTCTCCATCCACTTCTCCTATTACTATGACCATACCCTCTCACACCACAAATCAAACCTATTCTCTGATATCCACATGCATTAGTATACCGGCCCCCATTGATAAGATGAGGGATGAATTCAATGAATATTTTGTGATATCCCTGGGAGAATATCGGTACAGTAAAGCTGATAAATCAGTGGTGAAGAAGGGTAAGAAGAGGAACAGGGATCACAGTGATATGGACATATCTGTTGCAAATGAGGTTGTGTGGACCCAGTAATCAAGTGACCCACAGGAATATGCCACATATGCTACATCTATTTTAGGATCTTTTATAGGCACTAATTTTGATGCTGTTAACACTTTGAACCGAGAATTTGATAAACAGAAAGCAGAAATTGTCAGTCTGAAGGAGGAACTGGATCAACTCAAGAGGCAGCATAAGAATAGGTACGATGAACTTCAAGTAAAGGATGTTGTTTTCGGTGAAGAGATGCAAAGAGAAAATACTGTTAATGCCATTTTGGTTCAGAAGGTTGCATTGTTAGAAAGACAGTGTGAAGATGCAATTGCAAGTGCAGCTTCATCTTCGTTTTCCAAGTTTTCCTAGGAAGAATTTAAAGAGCTTACCATTCGAACCAACAAGGAGCATCATGATTTGGTATGTGAGTTATTTAAAACTCTAGATAATATCTTTGAAACTCACATGGTTTTTTACAAGATGTCTGTTAGTCTGGAAGACCTAGTTGAGAAAAGACAGCAAGCTTCAAAGGATTATGATGAAGTAATAGACTGGAAAAGGTACATGAAAGATAAGCCAGATAATGTCACTTTCCTTACTAACTTCCAACTTAAGAAGGTCAGCATTATATTGAGATCCTGGGAAGATCTAGATGAGACAATAGCTGAAGCCATAAAGAAAGCACAGGCCATTTGTAGCAAAAGATGGTATGCAGCTGACAACATTATGGATGAGTTATCCTTTCCTACAACGGTGCTTATTGAAAAATCATGTCCACCTGGATTGATGATTGAGAAAGTGGAGGAGAAAAGGGATGAAGGAGAGGAGAATATCAAGAGGCTTGACCACGTAAGCATCCATGATGTAGATCTGTTGATCAAACAACCATTCGTGGTGGACAAAAAGATCCACATCTATATCCGATTTTGGCATAAACTGGCTAAGAATGAGATTGAAGATCATAAGTGCAATGCCCAACTTGGCATTGAATCTACTAGTTACCCTGATATTGAGGAATTTCTATGTATTTGGAGGATGTGGAGATATTTCTTGGGATATTAGCTTTGTTTAGGTTTTGATCCCCTTTAGAGGGAAATCTATTTTTTTTTGTAATATTTATTTAAGAGGATGATATCGAATGTATTAAGGAATTTTTTGGGACTTTTGGAAGAAGGAAGACTGATATAGGAGATTGAAAAACACCTCTGTTTTTCCCAAGGTTCATGTGATTTGTTACAGAATTCTGAATAAATATAGTATTGTTGTTTCCTATCTCTTGTATTCGATTTGATCAAATTTCTTTGACATATTTTGATTTTCTTGTTCAAAATGATCAGATAGTGCTGTGATTCATTTGCAAATTGATTAATGTGTTTTCTCATAATTGGGATTTATATTTGTTATTGGTTAATACACTGATAAAGCTCGTAGGAATTTATTCTTTAATGGTCTTTATCTATTTTTGTGGATGGTTCAACATTAAGTTTTACAGCTTATATGTTGTTTTTCAACTAACATGTGCATGTGCAGGTTATCCTAAATGATTTAATATTGAGTTTCAATTATTTAGTTTTCATTAAACAATTGAGACTTGAGCAAGAAGAGTATCATCTCGTTTACATGTCTGTCAATGTGCTGAATTACTTGTTCTTCAAATACCTCAAAATAACCTGTAATCAACTCAATATCCTTTTCAGAGTAGTTTAGATCTAGATCAGGTTTCCTTTCCTAGTTAGGTTTAAGTTTTCATTTTCCTCATATCATCTACCTTGTTTCCCAAATTGGGAAATTAGATCCACTATGGATCAAATCCAACCATAAGCCAGCAGAGGCTACAAAACTATCTGTTGGAGATCACTATTCCAAACAACTCAAGGATAGAACAATACCTACGTGGGATTGTTTGAAGCCTTTGGCTGGATTTTCTCCGTGTGTTGTAAGCCTTAGACACCCTAATCAGCCACATCCACAATTGGGGATTCAACAGTACTACACATGGACTCATACTCTTCTGGACCAATCCTTTGTTCATCGATCCTTGGCCCTGTTTCCTCAATTCTTCATTCTCTTGAGGTGTTAACCTATATGCTGCCTTGTTTGGTAAACTAGCTCCTGGGATAAAATAAATTTGATGACTTATATCTCTCCTTGGTGGTAGCTCATTGGGTAAATCATCCACCACGATTTCACTAAACTCACTCAGCATCTCCTGAATCTCCTCAGGTAGATTTGTCACGTTAGTCTTCATTGTCACCACTCTCGGTTTTCATACCACATCATATCTTAACTCGTCCTTCTCAATCTGTTGCAAATATTCTTTTCCTGACAGCATCAGATCTTTGGGTGCTGACTGTCCTATTGTACCACCTTCTTGCAAAGGGTGAAGTACATGTCTTATACCATTCTTCTCAAAACTATGACAGTTACTCCTACCATCATGAGTCACTCTCTTATCAAATTTCCACGGTCTTCCTAATAGTATATGACAAACATCCATGGGCATAACATCACACATAATATTTTCCTTATATGGACCTATTTGGAAATAAACTTCACACTGCTCATGTACCAATATTTGATGTCCTTTATGTAACCAAGATACTTTGTATGGAATAGGATGCTTGGTCCTCTTTAAACTCAGATTCTCCACCATCTCTATGGAAAAAATATTGTCAGTACTCCCACTGTCAACAACCATCTTACAACACTTCCCTTGGACTTTAAACATGGTCCTGAATAAATATTTTCTTTGAGTAGGATCTGCTTGCTCCTTCTCAAGTTTCAACAAGACTTTATTCATCATCAATGAATCTCCTGTCTCTAGCAAGACTTCATCCATTGTCACTTGTTCTTTCTACTGCTCATTCTGAGCTACATAGGATCCTCTTTGTCATACATTTTCCTTCTCTATACATTCAAACAATCTATGTACCAACTCGTTGCATTCGTAATACCTATAGACAGTTCCTCTGCCTCTACCTACTTGGTAAGGTCCTCTTCTGCTAGAGTCACCTCCTCTACCATGCTTCTCTTGCTGGTTAGAGTTATTGAACTCTCCCCTCTGGACTCCTAATATTCCTCTTCCAGTTGCGTGTCCTCGTCCTTTGGTCGAACCTCGACCTCTGTTGAAGTTTCGCTCCCTTTCTATCATTTCTTCTACCCTTAAGGCACATTGATACGCCTCCTCCATTGTTCTAGGTGATATCATGTTGATCTCTTCTTGGATATCCATGCTTAGGCCATTGACATATCTAACATCCTTCTCTGCTAATTCTTCCATATATCTTTCCCTTAGGTTTACTTTGTAGAATTATTCAATGTACTCTCTCACTGTTAAGAATATTTGCCTAAGGTTCTGTACCTGTCTATACATAATTAACTGGTAATATTTGGGAAAGAAATTATCCCTCATCTTTGCTACCATCCCATACCATATATTTATCAATGACTTATTCTTTCTCCTTCTTTCAGCTTGCACACTATCCCACCACAAGGATGCATGCCCTTTCAACCTTGTCACAGCCAATCTAACTCTATTGTCTTCTTCAACCTTGTCGTACTCAAAGTACTTATCCATATCACTGATCCAGTCAATGAGATGCTCAGAAATGAGACTTCCATCGTAGGTCGGCAACTCAGGTTTCGGCCTTGATGTTGCTCCTAGAATCAATCTGAAATACCTTAACTCAGGTGTTTCCTCCATAGGTGCAGCTTCTTCTATTTGCTCTTCATCCTAAAGTTAAATTATATCCCCTGGTTCTGGATCTCTTCGTATGTCTATATCCATGGCTTCCAGAGGTGCTTGTAGCTCCCTCACTTCCTCCATAAACTCTGCGTTTGCAGTTGGTCCACCTCTACCATGACCTTGCACTCTGCCTATGTGTGCAACCATCCTCTTGCACTAAGCCTCCACAATAACAATTCTCTTTCACATTGTTACAATATTACCTCACCGAGCCCCTTCTCTATACTTGGTCTTTTGGCAACACGGTTCTCTATCTAGAACCTCTTGAGCACTCTTCTTTGCTCCTTCCAGGATTTTACTGCTACGCTTTTCTCTCACACGAGATTCTCCTTGCTCTGATACCAAAATTGGCGTAGGTTCAAATCAACCACAACCAACCCAACCAACACCTCTAGGATATGGTGGCTCCTACACTTAGCAGGACTTCCAAATTTATCCCTCGGCTAAATTTTGTGCTAAATTACCACCCCACAATTCTACTTCTGCATCAGCATTCCCATAATAGAGTTTTCGAAAGCGGGATGCGGGATGTAGGATGTCAACTCCCCAAATTTTCTCCCCCGTAACTTTCCTTCCGCAACAGCCTTTCCGCAAGCGGGTTGTGGGATGCGGGATGGGGAATGTCAAATCTCCAAAGTTGCTCCCTCATAACATCTTTTCTGCTAGTGGGCTGCGGGATGCGGGATGTCAAGTCTCCAAATTGGCTCCCCCGCGACTTTCCTCCCTCAATTTTTCCTCGGCAATATTTCCAACCGTCAAATCTTTGCGACCTTCTCCCCAGCCTTCGATCTACTCTTTGATGTGGATCCCATATATCTTTTTAGATCCATTATCACCCTCGCAACTTCTATTGCGGATCTCTACTAGATCGTCTCATCTTCGTTTGCAGACTCAATATCCGTCGTTCATTTTCTGTAAAAACTGGTTAAGGTATAAGATCTGCACACTGCGACGATTGATCATGGGATCAATCAATCCAGCCTGCAATCTCTAGGATTGATTATCCTAACTCTTCTATGCATGCATTTAGGAACTTTTCCATCTATTATAGCAACAATTTCTTGCATGAATCAACGATTTTATAGAAATACATAGATGTTCAGGAAACCTCCGAAGTCGTCCCTTCATGAATTCACAGTTCAAAACAGTAAATGAAACTAGGCTAAATACTCTACAAACTAACAGTTAATCTTCTATTAAGAAAACCCACTAACACACAGTCGGCTCTCTTCTTCAATCTATTAAAATATTTACAATCAGAATCAGACACAGGTCTACCTGCCTCTCCGCAACTCGAAATTCTAATATTGAATAGAAGAACCCTTCTCCCTTCTCTAAGCCGTCTATTCAACCTATACCATAACCTCCTACAACCCGAGTGGTCCTGCAACTAAAAACAAATAGAAACTGAGCTTGATGAAAATGTCTCTATCCAAAATGACCAAACCGCGCTTGATTTCCATGCAGGGAGTCATGATGTGAAATCACTCCTACAGGTGCTAACAAACTATGACTCAGCAAAACAACAAAAGATGCCACAACATGTGACCAAATCATCACATTGCTGTCATGCCGTGATGCTCCTGTATCAAGGAGGAGGAAACAACTGCAATAAGGTGTGGCTTACTCTAGGGTAGGAAGGGGAGTTGTTCTTATCCAAAAAGTGTGAGACACAACTGTTGCAGCTAGTATTTTTCATTGTAAGTGCTCAACCCTTGAACCTCAATTGACACAAGGGAAGAATAAATTGAGAGATCACAACTACTAATGAATGAGAGGGAAATGGAGCTTCCATACTTATCTCTAACTCACTATGATTTTCAATAATTTACATGCTTCAATATGCACTTATATCTAATAATATACATT
This sequence comes from Pseudotsuga menziesii, assembly GCA_001517045.1. Classification (NCBI taxonomy): domain Eukaryota; kingdom Viridiplantae; phylum Streptophyta; class Pinopsida; order Pinales; family Pinaceae; genus Pseudotsuga; species Pseudotsuga menziesii. The sequence goes on from LPNX010293417.1 coordinate 9,985, forward strand.
ATATCTCATAGTGATTTTTTCCAACAAATTAGATGGTATGAGTTGGTTTGATCTGAGAAATTAAATGCTACAATTGGATGGATGAATGGATGAGTAATCATTTTTCATTTAAATTTTGACCTAATTCGTCAAGAGCTGTAATTGTATGTGGAGGTTACATGTATCAAACTTAGTTCAATGATGCTTGAATTACAAATTAGCATAGGAAAAATGTTGTTGTCTATAGACGGATTTCATGTGAGCTTTTGTCATAGTAAAAAAGTGCCTTGCGATTGCACTTACATGTTAGGAGTTTCAATTATATGTGGAGGTTACATGTATCGAATTTAGTTCAATGATGTCTGAAGTATGAATTAGTGTAGGGAAAATGTCATTGTCTAATTGTTTGTATAGATGAATCTTAGGTGATATTTTATCATAGTAAAAAAACACCTTACGATATGCACTTACATGCGATAATATACACTATATCTCATAGTGGTTTTGTCTAAGAAATTAAATGGTACAATTTGGTTTGGTCTGAGAAATTAAATGCTACAATTGGATAGATGAATGGATGATTAATATTTTTTCATTTAAATTTCAACTTAACACTATGTTTTTCAAGATATGTAATTGTTTGTGGAAGTTACATGTATCGAATTTAGTTCAATGATTCTCAAAGTACAAATTAGCATAGGGAAAATATCATTGTCTATAGATGAATTTCAGGTGATATTTTATCATAGTAAAAAAATGGCTTACAAAATGCACTTACAGGTCATGAGCTGCAATTGTATGTGGAGGTTACATGTATCAAATTTAGTTCAATGATGCTCGGAGTACGAATTAGCATAGGGAAAATGTAATTGTCTAATTCTTTGTATAGACAAATCTTAGGGGATATTTTCTCATAATATAAAAATGCGTAACCATATGCACTCACATGTGAGTATATACACTATATCTTGTAGTTTTTTTTAAAAGAAATCAAGGTACAATTTGGTTTTTTCTAAGAAATTAAATGTTACAGATTGATGGATGAATGGATGAGTAATCATTTCCATTTAAATTTCATCAAAACAATATTTTAGTAAGGATATGCAATTGTATGTGGAGGTTACATGTATCGAATTTAGTTAATCAATGATGCCCAAAGTATGAATGATCATAGGGAAATTGTCATTGTCTAATTGTTTGTATAGACGAATCTCATATGATCTTTTCTCATAATTAAAAAAATGCCTTATAATGTAAAGATAAATTGTTTAGACCTTGGTAGTCTAAAATAATTTCTCTAGTGTTAGATACAACTCTTAAACCAAAATAAATAGGAAACACTAATGATAGAAGTTAATGCAATACAAAGAGTCTAAAACCAATTAATATTTACAAAAAATGATGCTAAAACTCTTGAATACTTATCAAAGGTTCATGAGATGAAGTTTCCTTGGAAAATAAGAAGAACCTCCCATTTATACCAAATTTGTGATATGTATAAACATTAATGTAAGAAGTCTAGACCAATCACTATGTTACCATGTTAGAAAATAGACCATGCCATAAAAAATTTATTTAATCTCTTGTGAAAATGCACCATTAATATAGATAAAATTAAGAGAATAAAATAAGAGACACAAACATCAATATTTATAGTGGTAAAATTCATAAAATATGAATCTTCCAATATCCCTCAAGAATGAAGATCTACATATTACAAATATAGATTGAGACACTTTAGACAAGGTTCTATATGGAGTCATCTTGCACAAGAATCTATATTGACTTACCTTGGATACAACTCTATATTGAGCCACCTCACTGGATGATCAAAAAAATAATTGAATAATTAACATAAAAAATGCATATATGCCTTAATAATTAAAATATATCAAGTCACATAATGAATGTGGGATAATAAAAAACCCATAAATACCAAGACACTTAGATGCTTATATTGAGTAACAAGGAGCAACATAAATACTTAACTAAAGGACCCTAATAAATAAATGTTATAAATATCATCATAATGACATTGATTATAACATATTATAAAATTTGTCTTAACTCTTGACTAAGGGAATGGGTACAAATTCATAAGAAAATGTAATTACATTATTAATAATAATAACGTACAAAGACCTCTTATGTGTAAAATAATTATCATCAATAGTTCTCATCCATGCAAGTAGGTGTGATACAATCGACCTCAACATGGTGAAAGTTGTCAATGGATTGAATGGGAGATCGATTGGTCATTTTCCTTTCCAACCATAGTTGAAACTTCCATTTAAGAATGATCACATTTCCTCATTTGAGATGCTCGCCACCATTTCATAAGGGTTTTTATCAATTAAACAATTTTTATTCTTTTCATTTTTTAGAGGTTATTATTATATATATGGAGATAAATTATTTTTGTTAAGCCCTAAATGTTTGGCACAGTCTTCCCTATAGTGTGGAATTTTACCCTCTACATTGTGGTGTATTACATATTATTGATGTCGAATTGAGTCTATTATTGGGTCTATTAGTTGTTATTGTACACCTGGTTCTCCTATATATAGGAAGGATATGTTTTCATGTTAGTCATCATTGTATCTTGTCTTGTCTTGTATTATGTACTTAGTACATTATGTAAGGAAGTTCCTCTCTTGAAGAGGACTTTTATTCATCTATAATATTCATTATTAAGGCATGGATTACTCTCTTTTGGTCTATTTCTATTATTTTATCCTATTTATGGACTTGGTTGCATAACATTTGGTATCAGATCTCTTTCCTCGGGATTGGTTTCTTCAAAACAAGTGATCTTGGAACTTTCACTATAAATTTGTTTCTACAACCATTCAGATAATGAAACTAGGAATCCACTTCCAAAACAAGCCAAGGGATATGTGGTCAAATTTTCAGATCTTGATTCATTACAGGTTTGACTTATACCTTCAATAAGTTAGGGTTTTTGACTATCCAAAAACCTAGTCTAAAACAAGTGTTTTGGGGGGAAATGTCATTTATGATGCATCCAAGGTCCATATTGAGTGATACATGTTGGATTTTAAAGAATAACGATCAAAGTATCTGTGGTAGAATTTTCAATTGCATAAATGAAATATTGGACATGTAGAATACCATACAAGTTTTCTCTTCTGGATAGGCCAAAAATGAGAAGTTTTGGGAGATTTACAATAACTTTTTATTGGAAAATAAAAATTAGGACAGACCTATAGTGTCTGAAGGTGGATATATAGGGATACAAAAGGACAAATTTTCAAACCCAGAGGAGTCTAAATTCCAATTTTACCTTAGTTCCAAGTCGGCCCTAAAAAAGTATTCTAATCAAGGTTTGAAAAAATGTGTTCTAGGGAAAATTGTTATATGCGGAGCATCCGAGATCCAAATTGAGTGAGACATGTTACATTAGAAATAAGACTGGCCATAATATCTATGGTATATTTGTTAGAGTCAGATTCAAAATATTGAACACGTGGCATACCATACGAGTTCACTCTTTTGGTTAGGCCAAAAATAAGAAGTGTTGGGAGAATTCAGATAAATTTTTACTGGAGCATCCAAATTAGGTCAGACTTGAGGCACTATAAAGAGAACACATTGTGCCACCACAAGACAAAGTTTTATATTCATAGGGGCTGAAATTTTCAATTTATCTCAGTCCAAGTCGGCCATAAAACAATCTTGCAATCAAGGTTTGAAGAAGGAAAATCTATAGTTCAAACAATGGTAAATCACATAGAATACTAGAAAGTAGTCTTTAAATACGAAAGATGTCCAAAAACATGATGAAACAACAGGAATATCAACATCACATTCAAATAATTTTTGAATAATTAAAAATCATATGTGAACTCCAACAAATCATTGAAACAGGCACTGGACAACTACAAAATCAAGTTATTATTGAGTACCTCATCAAGTCGAAGAACTTACCAATTGTAGATTTGACATGGGAAGATGATGACATCATACATATGCATCCACATCAACCCTAGAATTGAGGACAATGTTTTTCTAAAGGGAAGGGGCATGTAAGCCTTAAATGTTGGGCACAATCCCCCCTATAGTGTGGCATTTTACCCCATATATTGTGGTGTATTACATATTATTGATGTCATCATGGGTCCATTAGTGGGTCTATTAGTTTTTATTGTACACTTGTGTCTCCTATACATAGGAAGGAAATATTTTGATGTTAGTCATCATTGTATCTTGTCTTGTCTTATGTACTTAGTACATTGTGTAAGGAGGTTCCTCCCTCAAAGAGGATTTCTATTCATCTTTGTTCTTCATTACTAAGGCATGGATTACTCTCTTTTGGTCTATTTATTCTATTTTTATCCTATTTCTAGGACTTGGTTGCATAACAATTTTTAATTTTTTATCACTAAAAAAATGTGAACTTATTTAAAAAAAGAGATATTGCATTTTGTAGAGATTCTTATAACATTGAAAAATTGATTTAGAAGGATCTTAAAGAGCCTCGTATTGTGATTAAGAAAGAAACTAACATTGTTCCATATTTTCCATAACATATTACTAGATACATCATTAGTTGTCCAAAAAAAATATAGGAATTGATCCTCAACTAGATCACTATATAGAACATAAGTGATAGTCTTTTAGAGCTCCACTTACTTAAAAATAGGTGTGTTAACTGAAAGAAAAAAAAGAGAGAGTATATTTATAGATCAATCATTAATAATAGAAAATGTTTCTTTAAAAAGATTGTGGATATCTCTTGCAAGATGGACCCATACTTTGATTCCTTCCAATGGACCCATCCTTTAATTCCTTCTAGGAATACAAACCAACATCCAAGATGAGGCCTTCCTTTGAGAGCTTATTAAATTCGAATTGAGCTCTAAAAATCATGAGTAAAGAATATAAGATTCAAGAAAAATAGAGTTCCTCACTTCCTCAAATATGAGTCTTAATTTTTTTTTTGTCATTCTATTGTCATCCAACTTATTACCAAAGAACCAACTTATTACTACATATGGTCCCCAAAGGCTTGAAATTTGACAAAACACCCTTTTTAGTTGCACATTTTAGGACACTATTTAGGACATGGATTTTAACATAGTTTTTTGTATCCCATCGTAATCCAAATTTGAAACAAATTAAATGAGTATAAAATGTCACTGACCTTGAAAAAATTTAGCTAGCAACCCAATTTCACCATCACTATACATAAACCATAACTTTGCACAATGGCGGAGCTCACTTTGGGATATATGTGTTAGTTAATAAATATTGAATGATTTCCTTAGAAACACTAAAGCCTCTTCAATTCTAAGTGGTCGTAAGGATTTGCATGTTACCTGTAAATATTTTCTTGTCGATGTGCAAATATCATGGTGTCATTCCTACTTTTCCATGCTATCGTGTTCGCAAGCCCATTTGATGTTCAAGTTCCCATAATTGCACTCATCGTGTCCACACCCATTGCAATACCATTCAATCAAGTGAAATCGTTGCATCCATGCTCATCACAAATGTGCCCAAAAAATGTGCTCATCATGTCCATACCCATTATGTCTGCATCCCTCACATGTTCCTTCAATAGGTGTACCCATTTCATTGCTCTTGTCACAAGCCTATCTGGAAAATGTACTGATTAGATCACATCCATATTGTATATGTTTTAGGGATGCCTTCGATAGGTGTACCCATAACAATTACCTCCAATAGGATGAGATCAAGTGCACCCACTTGGTCCACCCAGTCAATGTACCTCTAACCAAACATTCCCAAGTCTTCTATAAGCAGATTGGTTCCTCTTTCCACTTCGTATATCATGCATCGTCCATTCCTATGGATAAGGTTTCCCATGACAACCTTCATTTTCTCATCAAGTTCCATCCAATATCTCTTGGTCTATTCAACCCATGTATGCTACCACCATATAAGGTGTGCCTTACCTTTAGCAAAGGGCACTAGACATCTATGGTGTTCCTTATTGATGGGATAAGGCACCCCTGACTGAATTTCCTAACCCTCAACCTCTCATCATCCTTGTCTATACTGGCAAGTGACCACCGAGGTGATCAAGCAATGGAGGTTCTTGAAGCCTCTCAAGGTTAGGGCCTTACATCCTCCCTCACTAAAATTTGTTGTCGTCCCCAACAACATCCACAAGAACTATTGTCAATACCAAACACCCATCTATGGTTGTCTCTAATAACTCTACATTGTATTCAAAAGAACACTTGTGTAACCAATTCTTTTGAATCAAGTTACCCAATTTTGTCCACATTGTTTCCTTTATGTCAATGTCGCGATTGGTGCCTCTCACTATGGTCACAACCATTGTTTCTTGCAAATTTATTTCACTGCTACAAAAATTCAACCTTCACTATGAAGGATATAAAACATCCAAGTGTTACATGCTCTTGACTCACTATTGCTTCTATAGTTAGGAAATTATACCATTCAATTGCACATTTGGCTTGTCATGTCTTGAACTAGTTGGATGGCCAGTCTAATTATTTCATTCAACCCATGAGAATACATATCCCCATGCATCACTTTCTTCTAGAATTTGGTTAAATTGCTTAAATTTTTTAAAATAAGGAAAGGTATTCACCAGTGTGTCAAAATTGTCACAAAGATACTCATTGATAGGGAGGAATTCCCTAACATCAACACCAAGGCATTCACCCCAATTTAAGGTCCCAATTAAACCTCACACTCTTTGGAATAGGTAATAGATCCAGATTATGGCCTAAAAATCGTTATTAATTTGTTTTATGTTGGGTATATTGTGTAAAGTACAGTATGATTCTATTCTATATGTAGAATTCCAAAAAAATAAATCTACCCTAGATAGGAGTTGTGACTAAGAATATTGTTAATTATTGAATGCATACATATAAAGTAGTAAGAATTTGAGAAAATGAGTTTCCTTAGCACAGGAAAAAATGTACACTAAATAACAACTAGAAATTAAAGAGGATTATTCCCACTTTCATCTAGTTAAAACCAATAATCATTAAATAAGCAAATGATTAAAATTTGCAAAGATTAGAAAATGTAATGAACAAGCGCAACATAGTCATACACAAGTTAAGAATTTTTACATAACAGTATAGCATGAGCAACAAAACAAGTTAAAACCATTCATACATTGGAACAATCTATGCATTTCCCATAATTCATAGGCTTGGCTTGAGATCTTATTTAGATTAGTTCCCAGAACATTTTTTTAAATAGCTTCAAAACATCTCAAAGCTCCAAAAATTCCTTATATCCTTCCTTTCTCTCTAATTTATACAATTTTCGCTACACAATTAAATGTGACTTTACAAAATGGGGGATATCGACAAAATATGACTCACTAGAGGGAGATAGTGGACCATATACTTTATCTTGACATAACATGAAATTCAAGGGAATCAAGGATTTCACTTTACAAAAGTCATCACGTGAATATAATACAAAAGTTACCATGTGGGGGCTAGGCCCCTTATTTCCATATGCACCATCCAAGATTCATATTTCTTTGACATGGCATTGGACTTGGGGTTTGAGAGTCTCAAATGTGACCACATGATTGGACACTCCATCAGCGATGAGCCCCAACCCCTTCTTAAGAGATACAATGGAAGTTTTAACCAGTTCGATATTTCTTGTTGGTGTTGATATGTGTTGCATGAGTTCCTCCTTGATCACTTCATTAAGTGATTCTAATGCAATCTCTTTGGATTTAATGATCTCTCTAACATCATCTTTCCTGATCTTGGTTAGTTGGGGTTGGTCTATGTTGGAGAGACTCGAAGGCAATTGACATCTTTACATGACACTAGTGGCTGCTTGACATAACTTTTGACATTTTCCAATAGTATTAGACACACTTTGTTGCAGTGTTGTCCTTGCTTTATTTCTCTATGTTATGGAGGAATGGTTATGGTTGATCTACATTTGTGTCATTTTTGGTGGATCTACTGGTGATTGAGTTGAGTCTCATTGCCATTGTGCAACCTCATTCAAACCCATTCATATACCATCTGGAATGAATTGATGTTTCTTTATTTTCTCAAGAAGATCACTTAATTGGGTATGATATCCTTGTACTTTATGTATAAGGTTGTGCATTTGATCAAAAAAAAATTGTGAACTCCTCTTGCATTGAGAAAGGACAAGACCTGAACTCTAGTAATCTTTTCTTTTCTTTTCTTAGTGTGAACACCTCCCTTTTTATATGCCTCATCCTTTTCTTATCAACTTTTTTTCCATCTCCTCCATATTTTCTTGGTTCCCCAAAGAGAGGGATACATTGGTCAACTTGGTAGTGACAAGGTCTTAATCAATGTTAGTAAATACATGAATATGAGTAGTAATTACTAGTGGAGGTATTTCAAAAAATTTGGGTTTCTTTTATGATTGTTTGATAATCTATTTCATTCTTTTTTCATATATGAATGAGTCTAAATAAGCGGCAACTTCTTTTAATGGAGTAAAAATACCTAGGCCAATATCTACTAAGGGGAAGTGTCCAATGACTATAGAGGAAGTTGTGGGAGTCCTAGAAGAAGTACATGCCCTTGGAATCATTGAATTGTATTGCATCCATTTCACCATAGAGCATGACCAGAAACATGGTTTCCATTTTGTAAGGAGGCCTTATGGTCTCAAAAGTATATGAGCTTATATCTCTAGGACTAAACCTCTTTCTCCTTAACCACAATTTCCTTAGAAAATCATGACAAAATAGGTCCAATGTACTAATCAATTCCTTTTTCAAACACCATAATGACAAGGAAATTTTAATAAGTTTATGGAGTAAAATGTTGGTAGGAGGAAATGTATTTCTATTTGGGGTCTTTAATCATCTTGTTATCCACATCAAATTTGGGGAGGAGCCAAGAAATGACCTCTAAATAGGGAAAGAGGGCAGGCCTTCCTAACACTTTGTGCAGTGTTTATTTCTTAATATTATGGTACACCCCCAGGTCATCTAAGTCTTCATGTGGGAGTGTTGGGAAGTTCCCATGCTTGAACATTTGATAGATCTCTCCCTAGTGGAGTAAAGGCTAAACATTTTTATTATTGTTAATACCTCCATAGTTTGTTCAAACCACTACTTCGTCCTCTTCCTCAGATAAATATAAGGAAAGGACCATCTCGTATTTAGATTTGGTCCTTTTGTAAGCCACATGTTCTTCCTATAGTTCATCATTATAATATTCTGTTGCACCTAGAAATCTCACATTGCTTATCAGCCTTCATGAGAATTTCACATTGCCTTTCAACCTCCCAGAAAGCCTGGCTTGAGTCACCTTGGTCACTTTTTTCCTAGACCTAGAAAGGACGGTGCCTTCATGTTTTTTGCACAAAGCATCGACAACTACTGTCTCAGTTGACCCATAAGCATTGTTATCTCCTTCCTTTGGAAAAAAACCCTATATCGACGCCTTTGTCAGTTTTGTTAAGAGCGTCGGTGGTGAGAAAATGAGAAAAAAGAAGCTCCTGGAAGCTTCCATGTGGAAGCCTCCGTGGGGTTAGTTCCTATATGCTTGCATGGGGACTTCACTTGGTGAGCCTCTCACATAGCATGTGTGATCATGGGATATTAAAGAATACCATTAATTTCCAGAGATATTGACCCAAAATATTTTTGTTGAAACCCCCTCCCAATACTTAAAACCTCCTCCCCACCCCTTTTTATACCTCAATCCTTATAAACCACCCTACCCACCCCCACCTTAAATCCCTCATCCCCCCAATACCTGCAATATATTGCTTCAATTTTTGATAATTTTAAAACCCACAATATGAACTAACATGATAGGATATTGGTAAAAAAGTGAAGCCCCCATGTATGCTTGGGAGAGGTGGAATTCACCTTCATCACCTATAGGGATCTCATTCTATCCTTTTTCCAAGTCATCTCTTGAATTCTAGGCCTATAAATGAAGCCTTCATGAGGATAGTGGAGGAGGCCAAGAAAAGCACCCTTATGCTGCTAGTTTGAAGTCTGAATTAGAGGCAAAGTAGAGTTAGCTTGTGGTTGGAATGGTATTCATAGTCATAGGAGATTGTAGATATTCTTGTTGAGATCAAATCCATCGACATCAAGGCTTTTTGGTTGTACTTCTTTCTCATCCATATATTAATACAAAGACATTTCCCTTTCCTATATTTGATTGTATTGATTGTAATTAGATATTATTGGATTCCTTGATCACCAATATGAATAGACCAAAAGAACCAAGTAAGGAAATCCACATCTCCCCTTTGATCCAAGCACCTAATGATAAGTCCTCTACTTCATATTCCCTATAGGTTGTTGAGTGCTTGTGAAACCATATTTTGACCATTTGTTGATGTGCAACAAATTTATGCTTAGCCTTCTCTCTCTCTCTCTCTCTCTCTCCTCTTCTAACTGCAACAACATATTAATTTGCTTCTAAATAGTTGGGTAGTTGGAAAGAGGATGTTGTGTGGTAGGATGGCCTCCCTCACATATACTAGGAAGTACAAGGATGTTCCTAGGGTAGTTTTAGGTGTCACCTTGTTGGCCTAGAGAACATTGGGTAGTGCATTGTGCTAGTTTATTTGAAGCTCTACTACAACTTTCTTGATGATCTTGATGAGGTTATTAATAGTGGATTATTCCACACTGTTTCTTAAGGGGTATTTATTGGCTACATATTAGAGAATGATTACATTATCCAATGCAAATTTAGTTAATTTTAAAGAAGAGAAATATGATGTAGCGTAAAAAACAAGGATAGGTGGAATGTAAAACTTGGTCATTAGTTGTTTCTCAATAGAATCAATGACCACTAATTTGTTGAATTTAACCATGGCATCTTATTTATCCCATCTTGTGTTTTGGAACATACTTCCCATCTAGACCCTGGTTAATAATCTTTGCATAAGGTTCCAAGTGTTTAGTGTAAGTTGTTCCATGTGAGAATGGTTCTAGTTCCTAGTCTAGTGTCTTGGACCAAACGTTTGTCCACATTTGACTGGATTAGACTAGTGGTTATGCCATAAAAGCTCATTTTTCCCCTTACCCACTCCTTCCCTTATTCTATGGAGTCAATACACCCCTTTATGCTTCATTTATGGGGTAGTTATTGCATTTCCCTATTTTAAGGAGACTGGGTGTGCCCTCCTAAGGATTTGGTCAATTTTCTCATTAATGGTCCAAAACCAATCCACTAAACTACCTCTAGCGCCCTCATGAGGGTTCCTTTCACACTTGTTGACTAGACTAACCACTTCATGGTCCATCTAGGTTCATTTCACCTCATTATGGACACTATTTGGAGTTACACTTAGCACAATGTCATAGATTGGGGGAATTAGTCAAGATAAGCCAACATTAATGTGAACTATTCATATGGTTTTTTGGACCCATGGTATTTGCCCAAGGTATTTCATGTAATAATTTCTATATATTTAACTATGTTTTTTCTCAATAAACAGAGTGGAAAAATTCCCATTTGAGTGATTTTCCTCTAGTGTTCTATTCAATATTTCTTCTCTATTCTTGCTATCTCTTTGTGCAAATAATTCTAAGTGATATTGTTTTTGCTATCTAGATCTAGTATGGAATGTCACATGACTCATAACTTTTGTTGTGATGTTATGCATTCCAAAATCTTACATGGTATCAAAGCTAGTCTGATGTAAAACAATTTCCATTGTTGCTTCCTGTTATTACCTTTGGTCATTTGGTTTCTCCTTTTGGCCTTTCTTAAGCATACTGTTGAAGTAAGGAATTTCAAAGAGTGTTGTTTGCAGGTACATTAAGAAATGGTAGAAGGTTCAAAAAATGATTTAGTTCAATTTTCTTCCTTTGTGGCTTCCTTTGTTTTCCATGAAGATAACATATGAGATGTTGCTATCAATACTGTTGAAGAAAAGATGTTCCATCTCTCATCATTTTTCTTCCATGATTCTTCTATTTACTCTGCTAGTGTGCAAAAGAGTGATCCCTTGTATGTTTTGGAAGAAGCATCAAAGCTTGTAGATGTTTCATTTTCTCTCCTTGGATCCATGATTCTTATGTATTCCTATATGATTTCTAGCACCGATTTTCAGAGTTGCACAGAAGATGGAGAACACCTACATTCACTTGGAGCTAATCTCACCTATTGTGGTTCAAAGCTAAATTTTCAAGTGTTTCTTCATGCATTTGGATTTTTTCTCACCCTGGTTGGTTTGGTATGCAAGTTCAAATGGATTCCATATTTGCTTGCTTCCATTGTTGAAGAAATCAAGCACATGTTTTGGGAGCATGATCCAATTCTTCCTAAGAAGAATATTCCTCCATACATATACAAATTTTGGTTTCTCTTTCATGTCCAGGTCTTAGGGAGTATTTTCCCCATGTGGTTTTGTCTCTTTCCTTAGTTCATATGGATTAATAATGTAAAGAGTGACCATAAGCCTTGTTTCTTGGGGCCTCAATAATTTCTTACAAATATTTTGGCTTAAGGTGGGGTGTTGGAACATATTTCCCATATACAACTTGGTTAATAATCTTTGCATAAGTTTCCAAGTGTTTAGTGTAAGTTGTTCCATGTGAAAATGGTTCTAGTTCCTAGTTTAGTGTCTTAGACCAAGAGTTTGTCCACATTTGACTCACTTAGACTAGTGGGTGTGCCATAAAATATTGTTTGTCCACTTACCCAGTCAGTTCATTATTCTACGGAGTCAATGCGCCCCTCTATTCTTCATTTATGGGGTAGTTATTGCATTTCCCTATATTAAGGATAATGGGTGCGCCCTCCTAAGGATTTGGTCAATTTGCTCATTAATGGTCCAAAACTAAGCCACTAAACCACCTCTGGCGCCCTAATGATGGTTTGTTTCACACTTTGTAACTGGCCTAACCACTTCATGGTCCATCTAGGTTCATTTCACCTCATTATGGCTACTACTTGGAGTTACACTTGGCACAATGTCATATATTGGGGGAATTAGTCAAGATAAGCCAACATTAATGTGAGCTACTCATACGGTTTGTTGGAACCATGGTATTTTCCCAAGGTATTTTATGTAATAATGGCTATATATTGTACTAGGTTTTTTCTCAATAAAAAAGTGGAAAACTTCCCACTAGAGTGATTTTCCTCTAGTGTTCTATCCAATATTTCTTCTCTATTCTTGCTATCTCTTTGTGCAAATAATTCTAAGTGAGATTGTTTTTGCTATCTAGATCTAGGCTGGAATGTCACCTGACTTAGAACTTTTGTTGTGATGTTGTGCATTCCAAAATATTACAATGTGAAATAATATGTGGCTGTCAAAATGTACCCATGGTTCTTCAAATACTTAAGATTGATTTCTCTAATCATGTCCATACACCACTATTGGAAGGTTCATTAATAGTAACTGGTTGCAATGGAGTATCATGTTTTTTTCTCGCACTTGGTTCTTGTCTGGAACACCTTGCACTTCCATGCATAAGAGTGTGTGTCTTTGAAAAATGTCTATCAACAATATAATTCTCTTAGGATCTTATGTGCAATGATTTATCCAATGTAATGTCCCCTTGGGTAGCTCCTTGAGGAATTTATCTGCATCTTTCCTTTCAATACATTTGAGCAATATACCATTGTGGTTCTTCCAAAATAAGATGCATTTTATTATAATATATTGAGTTTCCTTAAGTATCAAAGCAATATTTTTTTTGAGTTTAGGTTATCTAGGGTTGTTCCATGTTGCAAGAACTACACTAGGTTCATGTACCAAGAGTCTTCTATGATTGGAAGAATAAGAACTTCTTTGGCATATAACAACATTTCATTTTTCTATCCCTTTTAGGATACTATAGTTGATCTATTGCTTCACCATCCATTTTACATAAGCCTCGACCTCTTACCATCTTAACCAAGTTGAATTCTAGATCACACTCTTACACAACAGTCATCCAATTTCTTCTTCTTTCTCCCAATTGCTTTTGGATGAACAACAATATGCATGTCGAGTGTGGTACCATAACAATGGTATTATCTCTTAGGATGTAGGGATGGATTTGTTTTACACCCTTGAACATTGTAAAGGCTTAATTATTGACAATAAGGTAGTTTATCTCACCACCTTGTAAACTGGTGCTCATGAAATAAGTTGGGTATTTGTTTCCTTGGTCATCCTTTTGGGCGGGGACTGCTGCTAGAGAGTAATGAGATGCAAAAGTATATAAGATGGAGTCCCTGTAAAATTACAGGATTTGTAATGTTAGTACAACATAAATTATAGATTTGTTTTTTGGAATGCTTCCTTTTCAGTGTTAGTCTATTTGAAGAAACATCATTTTTAATCATCTTCTGCAATGGTTTAATTGTTCCAATAAAATATGGTACAAACCTTCTAACAAAAATGATTTTTTCAAAGAAGGACTATAGATCCTTCTTGTTGATGGGCATTAGAATATGTGTGATAGATTTGATTATTTTTGGATCAATAACGATCCCATATTTCGAGATAACATGCTCTAATAATTTACCTTCAGAAACATCAAAGACACTTTTTCTTGGGGTTCAAGGAAATCTTGTATTTCTTACATATTTGAAAATTTTGTTTGAGGTACTGGATATGATATTTCCTTGTTTTGGAAAAGACAGTGACATCGTCTAAGTACATCACCACACTTTAAGTCATCAGGCCACAAAATATATGTCCATGGCTCTTTGGAAGGTGACCCTTGCATTTACTAACATGAAAGGTATCCAATGATAAGCAAATGAAACCCATTTAGTTCGAAATGTGGTCTTAATCCTATCCTCTTATGCAACCGTGAGTAGATTATATCTTGAAAATACATCCAGAAGTGAGAACGTCTCAAAACTTGCAACCAACTATAAAATATTATCCATGGAGGGTACATGGTATTTATATTTATCTAAGTACTTGTTAAGGTTCCTCAAATCAACGTATAACCTGATTTCTCCAAAATTCTTTCAAACAAGAACCAAGTTTTCCACCCATGCAAAATGTCATACCTTAAAAATAATATTGGCATCCAACAAATTTTTAAGTTATTTTTGTATTAAGAGATATAGCATTGGATGTACCTTTCTTAGCTTATGCTTGAATGGATTGATCTCTTCCTTGAGTGGTATGACATGTTGAATGATTCTAGTGTCATAAGTCTTTAAGTCTTCATAATACCAAGTGAAAACATCAATGTACTATCTGAATAATTGAATAAATGCTCGTCTCTTGATTGACGTACAACGTGTCCCCAAGTTCAATGTTCCTTGGGTTTTCAACAATACCCAAATTGATTGTCTCATGGAACATGGAGGAACTACTTGTTTTGACATTCACAAGCTTGCAGAATTTCTCTTACAACTCAAATAAATTTTCTAATGTAACCACTCCCCACAGAAATGGGTTGTACTTGAATTTTTGCACACCCTCTATGAAGTCCTTGAGCGAATTAGCATGCTCTTCATCATTGATTACTTCCTCCTTAAATGTATATTTGTTCATAAAAACCTAAATAATTTTTTGATCATCATTAAGGACCCCCCTAGTTAGTCAAATTATCTAGTATCGATGGGTTGAACAATAGTTCGATTGAGAATCCGTATGCAAATGGGGACACTTTAGAAGCAACGTTAGCCAACATATCTACTGCTACATTTCTAGCATGTGGAACTACCATAATATTAAAAGCATCAAAGTGGTTTATCAAATTCCATACCTCAGTTTGGTAACTTTTCAAGTGAGGAAAGAGATAGTGGATAGTGTTTCTTACCCACCTCAGATCACCAAATTTTTTTAATTTGATTTACATTTAAGATTAATTGCTTTTTTGAGACCCTAGAATAAGGAATAATATTTGGTTGTTGAGTTATTAGTTTATTTGAACTCATGCCTGCATGAGATCAAATGATGTTTCTTATGCTAAGGATTTATCAAGATCCACCTTGTGCCCGCTCCTTCCTGTGACTTATGGAACTGTTAAAATATAGATTCCAAATCTTAGAATCTAAATCTATGTTAACTTGTTTTGTGTGAACTCCATTACTATAGGTTTTGCACTACTAGATCTAGAGTGGGGTCAACGGTATCTCAATGAAATAGTAGCATTTAATCACTTGGACGCACTACAATTACTTATTTGATTGTTTTGCAATATTTTCTTGTTTTGAATTGATCCTGTGAGTGATCCACTGAGTATCCCCATTGATTTTGGTATCACCTATGTTGTTTTTGAATTCAGTGGTTGGGAGGAAAAACAAACTTAGGGGTGTTATTCCCTTGTAACCACCATTGGCATTGAATATTAGTTTAAACTAGTTGGTTGGATGACATTAGAATGAATTGGATATAGATAAGCAATTTACGAGTTTACTTGTTTCCAATGCTTAACATAGAATCCTTTTAAAAATGGTTGTAAAGGAAAGACCAATACTTGTTAATGATGTAATATAAGTTAATGGAGGCAAATTCTAGAATTGTCATCCCACCCATCCTTCTCATGCCAGGTTGGGCTATTAAATTGTATCTCCAAAGTTTCTACATGAATGAGTATTATTTTCTTTCCTATAATATCTTTATATGCTATCCATACAATCAATGGGTTTTATTGAGTTCCAATGCACCAAAAAATAATTATGGCCACTCTCCCAATTTTTATTTTATTTTAGGGCCTTTAAGATGACTAAACTTTTGTGGATTATCACACCCTAAATTTTTATGTGGTCCCTTTGAAATTTAGATCTAAAATAAGCCAATATTTCCTTGTTCAAATTTCATAGGTGGTATGCGATTTGGACTTTGAAATATTCAAATATGATTATTTTACTTAAACCACAAGTTTAAGCTTAATTCCTAGACTAAACAAAAACTTTAACTCATATCGCTTGCAACTCCAAAATTATTATTGAATTTGATTATGTAACTATAATTAGATATAATAATCTCCCTCCTCTCTCCAACCATGCAAATTCCACATAATTATAATATCCCAAACAAATAATGTCATGCATGTCATGAATGGAGTTTTAGTACTTCATTGTAACTAGTTTCATTATGTGTATGACTTGTGGTGGAATTTTAAAAATTAGGTTACATGGTTGTGTTACTATTAATTGGATTTCCTTTCTCCTTGAGTGTATTAGGAAGAGACGTTATGGTCTCCATAATCCTGTGACATTGATTATGAATTGATGAATCCCATCAGTTTTTCACCAACAATAATTACTTAAACATATAGATGATTGTAAATCTACAGTAATGTTTGGATATCCTATCTATCCCAATATTATAGTGGAAAGGAAAAAAAGGAAGATAACAACAAGCACAAGGAATATGAAATACACAAACCATCTCATGCAAATGCGAGGTGGGATTCAAACCCCATTCCACAAAGGTGAGGTGGGATTCAAACCCCATTTTACAAGGCTCATTGGTGACCATCAATGCTATGAGGAATTTATCACATAATTCAATAAAATTATTGGAAAGTTACAATGAAGAGAAAGAGAATTATGTATTAGAAATGATAAATCAAAATGAACAATATATATTTTGAAACTAATTATTATAAAAGCATAAAAATTCAAAAAATGATATAATTTGTCAACTTAAAGATTGAAAAGGCTAAGAAATATTGAATAGCTTAGGAGTTTGGATAATTAAAGAGGAAATTGAATATTTTTCTACAACTCTTCCTTTCCCTAAGATTATTTTATAATTAAGAGATACACATTGGAAACCACACATATGTAATAAAGCCTTGATGTGTTGTTAGTAATTAAAGTTAAAAAAATAAATTAGTAGATTAGTCAAGATACTTTTATTATTTGTGTTCGAGGTGTTGTATGTAAGCTACTTCATTATAAGTGTTTCATTTTCTTGGTTGTTACTAAGTTTTTTTTTTTGTAAATAAGCATTCTATATATTAACATAAGATACAAAAAAATACAACAAAAGGACTTACAGTTTCCATGTTTTCAATCTAGACTATAAAATAAACCATTCCTAGGGACCCTACCCCAAAGGAGAAAACAAAGCATATAAACTGCCTACAATTCGCACAATTAAATCCAATTCGACACCACAACCCCTATTGTTGAAAATTAACACTACCATTTACAACACAAAAAGTCACCATCCTAACCAAAACTTGAGTCTTTCATTCCTTCGCAACTAGAGCATTAAGGAACATTGCAGAGGAACAAGCAGTGTCCGCACTGATTGAGAATTCCTGATAACAAAATTGGCGACTCTGCTGGGGAAGCTTAATCCAGTCAGATATGGAGAAGATCAAGTCAGATCTAGTGCAGATCCAGTCAGATCTACAAATTTTGGTAATCATTCCATCTATGAAGGATATTCTCTCTCCTTTTAGTTGTTTCAGTTAACAAGGTAAACTATATATCTTATGTTTCTGATTTTTTTGCCTCTTTTCTGAGTAGTTTTACCTTGTTTAGAACAATTCGGTCTTTTCTGGTTTCTTCTATAGGCCTTTAATTTTTTCAGTATTCTATTCGAGTGATGCCTTTCCCTTTGGCTGACAGAGTGTCAATCTATCCCGGGACGCCTTTCCTTCATTTGTTCAGAGCGTCGACACCGCCTTCTCCTTCAACTGACAGAGCGTCAACGGAGCCTATGTGCATAAGGCTAGAAGTGCCTATTCAGCTTAGGACACCCTGGTGTAGTGCTCCTCAGCACGCCAAGGTAGGCCTTCAAATTGCATGTTTAAGAATTTTTTTTGTTCAATTTTTAAACTGTCCTGTTCTCTGAAGTTTTTTAGTGTTGTTTGCTTGCTTGCTTGCTGTCTAATTTACTGGTTTTTGTGAGTCTGATTCTCTGTTTGAGCTCAGATCCAAAATTTTTATCTTCTTCATTGTCATATACGAAAGTGGAAACATAGTTTAGTTTTGGTTTTTTAGTACAGTATCTGAAAAAAATTTCTTTTGAAAAGAAAGCCTATAGTCTCTTCCTAGAAGATTAGTTTATTTTTTAGAAAAGTCTGCTTTGTGTGCGTCATATTTTCTAGAAAAATACAAAAAGAATCATATTATTTTCCTCTTGTTTATGCTTGCAAAAATTTCGTTTCTATTTTGCATGTGTGATTTAGAAGGATAGGTCTTTTTGACATTGTAGCAAAAGTTAGTTTTGCATGCACGTTAGAGGCTTAGTTTTCTTTCTTGCGTGTTCAGAAAATTTAGAGTGCTTGTTTGAAAGAGTTTTTGTGTTTGAAAGGATTGTCTTTGCATTCTTTATTGGATCTTGTTTTGATTATTACAAACAGCTTTCTTTTGGTATATTGTTGAAAAGAAAATAAAAAGGTTTCTTCCTTACCCTAGCTAGTTCTCATTGAAGTCAAAAAGTGCATTTACATTTAGATTAATTTTCATTATTGGAGAGTGACACTTCACAAACATTCACCTAATCGTCCAGATAAAATTAACAGTAGCTTTAGGTCTAAAATTGTATAGAAATTTGAGTGATAGGTTAGTGATGTGTTCGGGCGTTGTAAAAAATAGGAGCTGTCGTTATTTGTACGCACTACAACCTGGAACTCGTGCGGTTCTTCCAGGTACTGTTGGTATATCAAACAGCCTTTCACGTACCCTTGAGGTATATAGAAAGGTACTTCATGTACTTGATTGTATATCGGAAGGCCCCTTGTGAATGGTTGTGCATTAGACAACACTACTACTGATTTGAGCTCCCACATACCTTGCATATATCGGGAGACCCCACTAGGATACCCTGACCATCTGAGAAAAACCCTTTGGCCATCTTGTGTGGAGCAATACACCAAAAACAACATTTAGGGAGATTACTATGCATGTACCCTTGAGGTATATCGCAATTTGCACCTACTTGACAATCTTGATGAGAGACTGGCTATTTTGAACCCGTCCTATCACTTAAGTCTGCTTGTGACCTTTAGCTCCATGTAGGTTTTGTTTGGGTTCTTTTCTCCTTTTTTGACCTAGATTAGGTAAATTCGGCCACCACCATGGCTAAGAAACTTGCGAGACGTCATTCTCATAGATTGCAGGGTTTACCTCTTTACTCTCCTCCTACCTTGGAAGGACAAGAAGGGGTAAGCATGGAATAACTAGATTCTGCTAATGTTCCTGTAGAAACTTCCTTAGCTAGTGAAACCAGAGATGATTTCACTATTTTACAAATCCTTTGGTTCAACTGCCTCCTGTAGGTTCTGTTTTTATGCATTTGTCATTGTAAGGCCGTGTCGATAGTCCCACTCCACCAGATTATGGCCCGGATGCTCCTTTTTGGAGGACTTCTATGGGCCAAGCTATTGCTGAATTAGGGGTTATTAGACCTTCACCAAGGAACCCTCCTTTAGGAGAAGAGGAATAGAGAATAATTAATGCATCTCTCGATCGAGCTCATAACTTTTCAGAGAGAGTAGAAAGAATCATTCCTCCACCTATGTCTCATTATGAAACTTTGTCAGCTCGTTTACCTCGTAATATAGATCCTTGGCCTATATCTGAAATTAAACCTTCTTCTGAGGGTCATCCAACCTATAATGAGACTTCTCGCAACCCATGGCCCAATGGATATCATTCACTAGCTCAAGCATTAGGTCCTATTGAAGAAATTTCATTTCAAGGTAATCCAGGCCCAAATGACAATCCTATAGTTTCACATTTTGGCCCCGTTACTAGGCCTTCCATACCAGTCATGGTTGGGGGGGAATCCAAAAATCAAGTAATGTCAGCAAACTCTAACGCCCGGGGGCAGCCCCTGGCATGAGTTACATCATATTTAGTGTAATTATTACTAGTTTAGGACAAGTTGTAGCTGTAGCACAACCTGCAGTAGTCATCCCTCCTACCAATACCAATGTTGTCCCCCCCCCCTCCAGTTCATGGCAATCCTTAGGGGTGCAACCTGTCAATAATCTAGCTTCTTGGGGATATACTTATCGAGGAACTCAACCACCTATGGTTAATCAAGTGTATCAACAACCACTGCCAGCGGCTATTTATCCTGGAATTCCCTACCCTGGGAATGCTTTTGTACCTTGGGGACAACCCAATTGGTCCAATGTCCCACCATATGGAGGAGATTTTGTTAACACTGTTGGAGGATATGGTGGACCACCTCCTGGAGTACCACCGTGAGGACTTGGAGGACCTGGAGGACCCGGAGGACCTGGAGGTCCTGGAGGTCCTGGAGGACCCGGAGGACCTGGAGGTACTGGAGGACTTGGAGGACCATTTGGAGGACCACCACTCGAAGGCCCACCACCTGGAGGTGGAGGAACACTTCTTGGTGGACCACCACCACCTTTCAGAGGACCCCCTTCCCTTCGGTGGCCCACCTCCTCATGGAAATTCTAGAAATCAACAACCTTTTCAACAAACTTTGGGGGCATCATCCATACCCATCTATCAATCCGCATATGGTCCTACTAGTCAACAAATTCCATGCCAGTACTACTAGTATCTGCATCCAAATCAACAACTGCCATTTCTAGCTACTTTGGATCTGTCAAACTTGTCAAGATTGATAAATGACCCAATCCATCATGACCCCTCTTGGCCTTCCATTCCTATAAAGTTTCCTTTCAATATACCCAAGTTTGATGGTAAACCCGGTGAAGATCCAAAAAACCATGTGATGAAATTTCACTTATGGTGTTCATCCAATTCTTTGATGGATGGCTCAATCTGTCTACGGGTTTTTCAAATAACCCTCACTGGTATTTCTGCAAAGTGGTACATCGAGTTACCACAACACTCTTTTTGGGATTTTAATGCCTTAGCAATGACGTTTTTAACACACTTTCAATTACCAATCCGATGTGAAATAGGTATAGACCTTCTGACCTCGCTTTGACAAACCACATCAACTCACATCTCCTATCATATCCATGAATGGAGAAGAATACAAAGGTTAATTAAGGCCCCTATTCTTGATCAGTTGCTCACTGATTGGCTTACAAAGTCTTTACTTCCACCTATTGCTTCAGATGTTGCCATGGGAGGCGCTGTTACTGAGGAGCAAGCTATTAGCTGTGCTCAGTACTTAGACTTGGTTTATTCCTAGTTAGGTAATATTTATGATCTAATTCCCCATGCTCCTCGACCTACAACAGATCCATCAAGACCCGCAACTGAACCACCTGTTGATGGCATACTTGGTTCGGTTCAAACGCAAACGGTGGCCAAATATTCTATGAAACAAAACCAAACTGCCACTTCCTCAAACCAACTAGCACCATCTACCAAAATTGCACCCTCTCCTATTGCTTTCGCTGAAGTAAACATGATCCAATCAACTGAATCTTCAGGTGGAAAGAAGAAAGGAAAAAATAAATCTAAAAAACATGATAATCAATGGGAAGGAAACAAAACACATAACTCAGATGCTGATTCAAAAGGTAAGTGGAAGGTAAAATATCCTTGTTTAATCTGCGGAGGTGACCATTTTACAAAAGAATGTCCTCATTGTGAGGAATTCGGTAAGTTTTTGAAAAATTCACCCACCCCAACAGTTTTGAAAGATCCTTTCCCTTCCCAACAGTAGTTAATTGATCATAAGTCCTTGAAGGAAACTTCTTCGTCCACTGACGAAGTTTGAATGATGTCTAGTGAAATAGTTAATTTAAACACAAGATCACATAGTTATGACCCTCCTCCAGAAAATAAACCTAATTATTTTCCTTCTGAAAAACCCTCAACTTCCACACCTCCTCCTAATAATGGTCTTCACATTGAAAAACCTATTCCAGAAGCAATTTTCTGCCCACCAAAGGGTACTCTACGTAAGTCCATAATCAATCCTAGTGCTCGTGCCGCAAAATATTATAATACTGTCGAAGATTTGTCTCAAGCACCCTGCGCTATGTTGGCTTTAGAGGTACTTCAAACCTGCCCAACTCAACAGAAACACTTGCTTACTGCCCTCGGAGCTATGGATCCTGAGAATAGTAATATCATCACTTTCAACCTGGATAATTTCAAGACGAGACTCTCACATCAGTTAGCTTTCCATATCGCTACTAAAATTGCTGGAATGACTATCTGTCGTACCATTTTGGATGAGGTTGCCTCTACATATGTTATGTCTTTATCTTACTGGAGAGCCATTGGTTCTTCGAAAATCAACCGTTCACCTACCACCCTTAAGGATTTTGATGGTCGCGGCTTTCAACCCTATGGATTACTACCTGCCATCCATGTTGAACTGGGGGGAAAGTCAGTCTCCATACACATTGAAGTCATCGACACTCCTTTGGATTACAACTTACTCCTAGGCCGTAACTGGTTTTATGCTATGCAAGCTGTAGCATCGACCATTTTTCGGATCATCCAGTTCCCATTCCAAGGAAACATTGTTACTGTTGACCAGTTAGATTTCATCACACCTAGTGCCATTACAAATGATGCAAATAGTGTTCCACTCCTGAATACTCCACAGTATAAGGACATTGGAGTAGGCCTTATCAAATACTCTTCACTAATGGGAGTCTTTCCCTCACCTGATCCTCCTCCTACTTTGCAAACTGAATCTATTAACATGATTTCTACCTCTCATACAAATAAAGGAAAAGCAATTGTTGATGAATCAACATCCTTTTCCCCTTTCGAAGAAATTTTCAATGCAATCCAAGCTACCAGTGGCCCCACCATCAATGACCATTTGTTGGTGGCCTCAGACTGTTATCACATACCATACTAGCTCGAAAATCCCCCCATCTCTAGATTATCTTTCACACACACTTCCTATAGATGAATATATTATGGAAGTTATGTCATTGGAGGAGATGCCTTGGGAATATTATCATCACCGATCTTATTTCCTTCCCCCTTTCCATATGGTAGAAGACCACTTCACCTCCACGGTTTCATCTAATATAGTACTCAACCCTTAGTCTCCGATCCTCACTCGTAGTGTCGATTCTGAAGGAAATTTGTGTAACATTACAAAGACTATGCCTGTAGACATATCAGTGAAACCAGGTGTTTCCGAGAACATTTTCATAGGACATAACTCTTCACTTGAAGAAGTCCAAACATACACGGCCCTTTTCAAGGAGTTTAGAGATGTCTTCGCATGGAAACATGAAGAAATTCCAAGGATTGATCCCTCTATCATTTTTCATGAGATAAAAACTTACCCCGATGCCAAGCCAGTCCGTCAGAAAATACGACAAGTCCATCCAAGAGAAGCAGCTGCTATTAAAGAAGAAGTTGAGAAACTTCTGAAGGATGGTTTCATTTACCCCATACCATTAACTGAATGGGTGTCCAACATAGTCCCTGTGAACAAGAAACAGGGAACTATTAGGGTTTGTATCGATTTTAGGGATTTGAATTGAGCTTGTCCAAAAGACAACTTTCCCACTCCCTATATCGATCAAATAATTGACAACTACGCCGAAAGCGTTATTTTTTCCTTTATGGATGGATTCTCCGGCTATAATCAGATTGAGATTCTCCTGTCAGACCAACACAAGACGACATTTATTTTCCCTTGGCGGAATTTTGATTATCGTAAACTGCCTTTCGGTTTAAAGAACGCTAGTGCGACATTCCAACGTGCCATGTCCTATGCTTTTCATGACATTAAACATGTTGTGGAACCTTATCTTGATGACCTTCCTGCTCATTCCAAGTAGCGGGATATTCATGTTGATCATTTGAGAGCTGTGTTTCTTCGATGTCGTCATTTTAATATTCATCTAAATCCCCATAAATGTGTTTTTTGTGTAGAAGCTGGCCGAATTCTTGGTTTTATTATTTCCAAATATGGCATCCATATAGATCCCTTGAAAATTGAAGCTATCTTAGCCCTACCTGCTCCCACGAACATAGCTAAACTTTAAAGTTTGCAAGGGAAGGAAAACTTTTTACGTCGTTTCGTCTACAATTATGTAGAAAGGACACATGGTTTCATGAGGTTTCTCGAGAAAGATACCCCTTTCACCTGGGATGATTTCACGCAACGCGCATTTGATAATCTTAAACATGCACTTACCCATGCACCAGTGTTGCAACCACCTAATTATGCTAAGGGCTATTCCTTGTATGTGGCTGCATCCTTGTCTACCATAGGCATGGTCCTTGTTTAAATAGATGAACATGACCAAGAACATGTGATTTATTACACAAGTAAGAGTCTTTTGGACTCTGAAACTTGATACTCACATGTGGAGAAACTTGCTTTGGCCATGGTCATCACGGTCCAGAATTTTTGTCATTATATTTTGCTCTGCACCACCACTATTTACACAGATTCCAACCCCATGTACTACGTTCTTACATGGCAAGTTCTTGGGGGAAAATACTCACGTTGGATTGTGATTCTTCAGGAATTTGAGTTAGAATTCGCTAAAATCACTTCTAAGAAGTATCTCATTTTTGCAGAGCTTATATGTGACCTTCCCCATACTACTGAGACTATAGAACCCTTTGATTCATTGCCTGATGAATCATTGTTTCTCATTAGTACGACTGATCCATGGTATGGAGATATCATTTTGTATCTCCAGACCTTATGATACCAGCCCACTGCTTCTCGAGATGAACGTCGTCGTGTTCACCACCAGGCAAAAATTTATCTTATTTTGAATGATACCCTATACCGCTGTGGTGTTGACTCCATATTATGACGCTTCCTTACACATGAGGAGGTTGAGATCATTTTAAATGATTGCCATGCAGAAGCTTGTGGTGGTCATCTATCTGGGTTGGATACTGCCCAAAAAATCTTGCGTGCCAGGTATTTTTGGCCTTCTATTTTCAAAGATTGCGTTGAAACAATCAATAAATGCCCACCATGTCAAATGTTTACTTCTAAGAAACGCACACATCCAGCTCTGCTCCATCCTGTTGTAGTAGTTGTCCCATTTTCAAAATGGGGAATAGACTTTGTGCACTGTAGACCTACCTCAATTGGGGGGCATGGCTACATTATTGTGGCTATGGACTATTTTACAAAATGGGATGAGGCAATGCCCACATATGCCGAAGACGATAAGACTACTGCACTATTCTTATTCAACCATATCATTATGAGATTCAGGATTAATCCTAGGGCCATTGTGACCAATCATGGATCACATTTTCAAAACAAAATGATGGAAAATCTTAGTGTAAAATTAGGGTTTCATCACGATAACTCTACACCGTACTATCTTGAGGCCAATGGCCAGGTTGAGGCTATAAACAAAGTATTAAAAACAATGCTTCAGCAGATGGTAGTGCAATCCAAGTAAAATTGGCATTTGTAGCTTTTCTCTGCACTTTGGGCCTAAGGAATACTATCAAAACTTCCACCAGTTTTACACCTTTCCAATTAGTATACAGACTGGAAGCTACTCTCCTGATAGAGTGTGAGATCCCTTATTTAAAGCTTGTTGTGGAACTATTACCCAACACCACTATAAATGAAGAAATATTCCTGTATCTAAACAAACTTGATGAAACTCGACGCGATGCTGCCTTAGCTAATGAGGCACATAAACGAAGAATGAAAGTTCAATATGATAGGACTGTCCAACCCCGTTCCTTCAATGAAGGAGACCTGGTTTTGACTTATGATCAGAAGCATGACAAGTTGGGGGCAGGAAAATTTGAGTCTATGTTGCCTAGGCCCTATATTGTCAGTCACGTTTTAGAGAAAGGAGCATGTGAATTAGTTGATTATGACGGGATACCTTTGGGAGGGCCCTGAAACACGCTCTACCTAAAAAAATACTATGCCTAGGTCATCTAGCATAGGGAATTTGTAAATATTGTTTATAGTTTGTTGTGTGTCTTAGCTTTGAGAAGTGTGTCTTTTGTGTGATTCAAAAATGTGTTTTTTTGTAAAACCCTAATTATGCATGTCTTTTATCTGATGGATAGATGAGTTCCTTCGCTGGTTTTGCTGATGGTGCTCATCGATATACACTTAACCTTGCATTAGCAGCTTGGGTACTGTACTCTCCTACAAGTGAGTTGGTGAGTTTAGGGGGTATTATTTTAGGTCCTTCCACCAACAATCTGGCGGAATATCAAGTCGTGATCGTATTGTTGACGGAATTCCTAGCTAATGATGTAAGGAAAATTAGGGTTTACCTAGACTCTGAACTAGTTGTCCAACAGCTTAATCGGGTCTACACCATCCGAAATCCCATGCTTCTTCATACTTTCCAGAGAGTTAGTTTGTTAGAGAGGTCTTTTGAGCAGGTTACATATCAACACATTCCGAGACATTTAAATGCTGTGGCAGATTCCCTAGATAACTATGTCTTAGATTGGCATATTGCTCATATTTAAAAAGTCCATTTGAAACATAACCAACACATGTAAATTCATAACTAGATCATTTCACACATCACATTTGTCACACACACAACTGTAAATATAAAAGTTTCTCATATATAAAAAGTTGTAGTACCGAGATACAAAATTTGGGCTGAAGCATCTCTAGCCTTCAGTGCCCGTTCAGGACCATAAAAAGTTCAGAATACATATACATAGGGAAAAATATGAGGCTTCAAAGCTTTCAGTAATACATATACAAAAAGTGAAAATCAAGGAAGACTAATCCTCGTGATGCTCATGGTAGCATGCAATGGCTTGGGCCACTCTGCGGAGTAGCCTAGAGAACCTTCCAGAGACGCCTATAGTATGGCGTTGATAACGCCTAGGTACCTCGTCAGTAGTCATATCAGGGATGCCCATGGTCAAGTGTTGTAGGTTCTCCTCAAGATCTCCGAGCTCTTCATTAGCTTCAGAGTGGTATAGCATCATATCCATCGTACCTTCTCACCTAGCAATAGGAAACATCCATGTTGGATGGACAGATCCAATGTCTGCATGAAAACATTTTTATCTCAGTACTACAAATTAAAAATGAAATAAAATTAAAAAATTAAAAACACAAGTGGATAACATCTTTCTTGCCTCGGTCATCCCATACTTCTCCCTCAGGTAGAGCCAGCTCTGGGTCATCATGGAATTCTGCCCCTTCATAGGCATAATCCTCCACCATAAGTAACTGGTTTCTCAACTAGCGAAAGAAGCCCGTAGTTCCATAGAGCCTTAGTAGTGGTTGGATCATTAGCATCCTGGTTGTCTTGAACTTCATGTTCCCTTTCCTTCCAAATCACCATGATGTACCTGTAACACGTAAATTTTGTAATTAGAAAACATATCATGGCTAAAAAGACCAAAAGTATATAAAATGGCAAATTGTAAAGTAAGAAGAAAACATGGAAAACTTGTTTTTTTGGTGAATTAGGGTTTTTGGTTTTTTCTGTGTCCCTGCAGCGGCGTTCCTATCTCTTGCCCACAAATCACCATGAAGCTGATGCCTGTGGCTCGTAGAGAGTTGCACGCCTGTCAGCTGTGGACAGAGCACCTACGGGTGCCTCTGTCCCATCTTGACAGAGTGCCATCGGGAGCTCTGCCCAACGGCCCAAAACCCTACGAGGAGAATTTTTTTTCCCTCTACCATGATTAAAAACCCCTAGTGGGATGGTTAATCCCCTATTCAACCATTTCAAATGATAAATATATCATCTATATTGCTTTTAAACAATCAAAAATCATTTTGAGAACATGAATTTAAAAAATGCAAAAGAAGTAAAATGACATTTGTTGAGCATAGAAGAGGAAATAATCAAAGGCTTACCTCTTCTAAGGAGAATGAAGAAACAATGGAGTAAAGCACCCTTGCAAAAACACTGGAGGGAACTCTTGCTATCAAAGCCAACTACCAAAACTCACCAATGGTGAAAAAGAAAATGGTAAAAATATATTACCTACCCTTTCTATTTATTGAATATTTGGAGTTTTCTAAAATGCATTATAATTTATCTAATTTTGAAATCCAAATTATTTTGGTAAAAGCGGGTTTTTATTTTTTACTTTCTATAGTTTTGGGAAAATGGTTTTTAATGGTGTTTTTTTATTTTTTCAGGTAAATATTGGGTTATGGATACCATGTAAGCTATTTTTTCTTTTTCGAGCTTAGAGGAAAACGGAAAAAGTATTGAGCGTCGTTTTACACTTTTTACATTCTCATTAAAATTCCAGTAGAAAGGTGTTGAGTCTACTTTTTCGTTTTTTTAGACTCGTTAAAAGTGGATTATGAAAAAGGAACCTAGTCCAGGAGTTATATTTAATCTATTTTCAGTCTCCTCAAAACAAAAAAAGATTTCCATGCAAACTTGTCACGTTCACGCTTGTAAATGAATCAGAACAGTCGACTAATTGGGGGTAGGTTATGTCTTTTTCGGACCAGCTGGCCTTATTTATGAAAAAGTTCGTTTTGGAGTCTTCTTAGTCATTTCAGACTCTCTAAACATGAAACGACAATTGAGTTTTCTTTCATCAGACTTGTTAAACAAAACGATAAAATATCCTATTTGGGAACGAACCCCTCCTTTCTCAGGTTCATGAAAAATATGAGAATGGACTCGTCATTTGATGAGCTTTAACAAGTGTTTAATACCCTCTTTGGAATCGTAAAAATGAAAAGAGGCACTCAACTTTCGAGGTGGGGAAATTAAAGGAAAGGGGTATGGTTTTCATTTGTTTTATGGAAGTAATATACAGTCAACCTTTGAACATGGCACCTGTCTACATTTTCATATCTAAATAGTTGGATTTTCAGCTTGTCTCCAAGTCAATCCACTTTTGTGAGTCACCTGAATCCTTTGAGTAAATTCAAAGAATGCTTTGTTGTATTCCTTTCATTACACTTGGTTCTATTCTCATTAATTCAATGCTGCCAATTCATGTGTCATGCCGTCAAATTGTTCAAAGGATGTCTCTCCCAGACAAATACCTCGTCAGTAACTTCACTTGTCCTTAAGAGTCAGTCATGTCTGAGTCAGTCCCATTATTTCAAATCAAATTTTGTTCCTAGTTTCATGTCACTGATGTGGAAATCATCATGGCCCTCCTGTGACAAGTCTATTCCTGTCGAAATCAAATCATTATCCAAGAATTAGACCTAGAAACCTAGAAAGTACCTTGAAGCCTGCAAGCCTCGATGGTAGGTTTTCTCATTTTCAACAGTAGGTTTTTATCAATGACCTCTGATTGGAAAATTCTATCAAGTGTTCGACATCAAAACATTTATTTGCACTTGGGAGAATGTACTAGAATACCTTGGGGATCATTGACATCAATAGTGATTTCCCTTGCACTTGTTAACAGTTTACATCATTGGCTGGTAATCAAGTGGTTTCTACCATGTTCGACGTCAAGACATTGTAATCACATGGTTAGAATCGTATCGTTTGGGGATCGGAATGAAGACCCTGAGTGGTTAGGATTTTCCATAATCATTGCCTATGCTCAGGTTGTGTTTGGAGGTCATTTATAGTCATGACACAGATCCACATTGTATGTTTGGTGGCTGTGTTATAAATGGAATACTTTGCAAACTATTTCACCTATCACTTTCTTCTAGCTTCATACTTTGGGGGGCATTCTTTTGCACCTAGAAATCTCACATTGCTTATCATCCTTCATGAGAATTTCACATTGCCTTTCAACCTCCTAGAAATTTTGGCTTGAGTCACCTTGGTAACTTTTTTCCCAGACCTAGAAAGGGTGGCACCTTCATGTTTTCTGCATAGAGCGTCGACGACACCTGTGTCAGTTGACCCATTAGCATCGTTATCTCCTTCCTTTGGAAAAAACCCTAGATTGACACCTTTGTCAGTTTTGTTAAGAGCGTCGGTGGTGAGAAACTGAGAAAAAATAAGCTTCTGGAAGCTTCCATGCGAAAGCCTTCGTGGGGTTAGTTCATATATGCTTGGAAGAGGTGGAATTTTCCTTCCTCACCTATAGGGATCTCATTCT
Organism: Pseudotsuga menziesii; assembly: GCA_001517045.1. Taxonomy (NCBI): domain Eukaryota; kingdom Viridiplantae; phylum Streptophyta; class Pinopsida; order Pinales; family Pinaceae; genus Pseudotsuga; species Pseudotsuga menziesii. Next base: position 40,755 of record LPNX010293417.1, read on the forward strand.
ATCCTTTTTCCAAGTCATTTCTTGAATTCTAGCCCTATAAATGAAGTCTTCATGAGGATAGTGGAGGAGGTTAGGAAAAGCACTTTTATGCTGCTAGTTTGAAGTCTGAATCAGAGGCAAAGTAGAGTTCGCTTGTGGTTGGAGAGGTCTTCATAGTCATACGAGATTGTATATATTCGTGTTGAGGTCGAAGCCATCGAAATCAAGGCTTTTTGGTTGTACTTCTTTCAAATCCATTTATTAATACAAAGACATTTCCCTTTCCTATATTTGATTGTATTGATTGTAATTAGATATTATTGGATTCCTTGATCACCAATATGAATAGTCAATTTATCNTTTCACAGGTACCAAACCATTGCAAGAACTTTTGGAAAGAAGACAAACTGATCTAAGGTTGAGGTATATTGTATTTCATGTTAGTTGATTTGATTATTCAAGGAAATGATATGTTTCTATTTCTTTTTGCTCTGTAGTTGTGAACTACATTGTAGAGGAACAAGCAATGTCTGCACTAATTGAGAATTCTTGATAACATATTCCAAGGTGACCATTGCGTTAGTATGTTAGCAAACTAAAATAATGATAACATTAAGTGGAACGGGTTTAGATTCTATGATGGTAGTTTCCAACCATGTCAAGGCCAAGATTTTGATAAAGGGGGGATTGAGGGGAATGGAACTAGGGTGAGTCCACTATGGGTTTTCCTTGGGGAATAATGGGAACTAATGAAGGATGGTAGGAGGAGGAGTTGGATGAGTGAGAAAGGGGGAAAATGGGTGTTTTGAAGGTTTAGTCATATGAGCTAGCTTTCAAGGTAGACTTAGGGATGGATCTTGATGGATAAAACTAGTCTAAAATTTTAACCCTGGTGGACCAGTTGTATCGCTAGAATGGAATGGAGACGTGGGAAAATATAATAGGTTATGAAAACCAACTATAGTCTTGGTTCTTATAATACCCTATGGTTTGGTTCGACGAGACAAGTGAAAAGGTGTTTCGTTGATGATAAGGGGTCAAATAGTCATCTTCTAAATAAATGGGGGGGTAGGGAATTAATAGGAACATCATCCTGAGTTAATGAAAAGGTAGAAATTGAAATTAAAAAAAAAGTAATATTAAACTACACCAATGCAAAATTGACAGGTGGATGGAAGACATACTTATCATTAGGTGCTTGGATCAAAGGGGAGAGGTGGGTTTCCTTACTTGGTTCTTTTGGTCTATGTTCTTAGGTGCCTTGGGATTCATTAACAAATGTAATAATTGGTTGGGTTGGAGAATAGAACCCTTTTTTATAAAGCTTGAATTTCAAATTGAAAAAGAATTATTGTTGAATTTTTGAAGTCTAGTTGGGAGTTTAGAGGTCTAACCCTTCGACATGTGAAAGGATTAGCCTCCTAAATCACCAATAAACAAGTGGCTTAGTGGTTGGGAAGAATCCATTGGTAATAAATATTCTTATTTTTCTATAGTATTAGGATCTTAGAGGCTTAAGACGTTGAAATGTCAACAATTCAATATGCTAGTAAGGAAAAAAATGCGCAGTTGGGTCGATGATTTAGCTCACTAGTTTGTCAAAACTTTGAAAATGCAAGGTTCTAAGTGGGCGATATGTCACCAGGTTAGGGGTGTAGTTGGATGATATTTAGGAGAGGAAGAGCCTTAGAGCCCTAAAGTTTCAACAAACAATTGATTTAGTATCTGTAATTTTGGCTTAGGGTGCCAACACTTCACCAAGTTAATGGATTATGTTCTAACGTTTCAGTAGATTATTCCTCTAGAGAATGATGTTTCGATGACTTATGCATTATCCAACTAATGATCGACGAGTTAAGGGTCGTAATTGACCAACATTTGGATGGATTAAAAGTCTAACTCATCAAAGTTTTGACAAGATAAAGGACTAAATCGCTGAATTTTCAATGAGCTAAAGGACTAATTCATTGAAGTTTTAGTGAGTTAGGAGTTAAGAATCCGAATGATTCATTGAAATTAGGGATTTCCATAAGTGTTTTTCTCTGAAAAACTAAGTGTTTTCTCCTTTTCCCTTCAATTTCTCTGTTTGGATGATTCAATGGTGAAACAAACTAGAGTTTTTCATGAACCCAAGATCAATTAAAGCTTAGGAAATTATAATTAGTTTGCTCATGTAGGTATATAGTATGATGAAAATAAAATTAAGAGAAAAGGAGGAACATCGGGAATGTTCTTAACAACGCATACCTTATTGAAATTGTTTCTAGGTTAAAGTTGTAGGGATATTACTCAGAAACACATGCACTTGGATCAATGCCCCATAAATCATTATTTTTTCAAGTGGGTCCCTAAGTTACATAAATTGGAGAGTTGTTAAGGGATCAAGAGACAATGACACACTGGGATAATCCATAATTGTTGTTGTTTTAAATGCAGTTACATTTTGAAGTGCGTAGATATCATGTATTTCCTGCAATCATCAAGGTATTAGAAGGTCATGGGTCCTTGTGAAATTTCTCCTACAATATGGGCCATGGTTATAATTGCTAGTCCATTTCGAAATACCTCACCTATTCTAGAATAAATCAATGAACTGAATTAGATTCTAGATCCTAGTGTTGCACATATTTGGGATATGAAATATTTTTACCAGGCACTGCTTAAATTTTTTTAGAGGTGTTTCTACACTTCCTACGAGCATCTACAAACTTGTTGGATTCACCATGACATCACATCACCCCACTGCGATAGCCCCACTGAAGTTGTTGGTGTACCCCTTTTACGACTAGATTCCTCTCCAAATTGTGTTTTTATTCAACTATCTAATATGGATTTTTAAATGGGGGAAGTAATTAATTTTTCAATACTTATCAAGTATTTTCCTTCTATTGAAATTGAGTTGATATCTTCAATACCTGGCTCTTTGTGGATCTGTTCATGTCAATGAATTATTTATTTGTTTATATAATTTCTACTTTATAAATGGTTAATGTAATTTTGCAACAAAGATAATATTAGGATGGTTATAACTATCTTGTGGATCTAATTGGTCTTTTATTAATGGGACTTAATATTATTAACTATTCATGCTCTTGGTTTATTCGATTTTGTATTTCAATTCATCATTATTTATTTCATTTCTAGTATTAAGATTTATTTTATACATTTCACTTTCTGCAAATTTAAAGCATAAAACTAATAAAAATCATAAAATTTATAAATGAAAACGATATCCAATGCCACAATTTGGTGGATCCACCAAGAATGGTGGAAGCCACACTTTTAAGGTACTTTCGATAGATTGAAGGCCAAAATCTGACATCAACACTAGATTATACTAATAATTTAAATACACGGTCATGGCATTACACCCCATGGGTGGAAGATCAACTACTCGAAAGAGAATAGGGTAAGGCATGTTGTATTTAATTTTAATAAATTTAATAATAAAACATTTATAGAGTTTCTCAATTTATCTTTATTTTATTTTGGAAATGCTAAAGCCCCAAACCTTACAATTACACAAAATCACTAGCCCTAGAATTCAACATGTCAAAAAAAACTTTAGATTTTTTTCTCAAAAGCGAAAAAACTTTTCTAACATTCATTATTTACAATCTAAGTTATAACAAAAGCCAATTTCAAAATACTTATACAAATAAATTTCTTCCAAATTATTGCCATTTAAGTAAAAATAGAGTATGTAACATGCCTAGACTTAGTTATCGTCCTCTTTGATTTATCAATCATTTAAAAGCATCCTACAACTAATGCAAAAATCTTTACAATTCTTAAGTTATTTTTAAAGGTCAAATGAGCCCTTTGTTTAAAAAAAATGTCATATTTGTAAAGAAGCATGAAATTTGATAACGTCTTCTTTCAAAAACCATATCACTCTAACTTTCAAATTAACATTAATCCTAATTATTCCCCCCTCTTTTGGGATAACCTTAGTTTTTTTCTCAAAATCAAAGTTCATTTTTAGGAACATTATAATTACAATTTAAATTGTAAAATCAATTACAATATACTTATACAAATGAATTTCTTCCAAATTAATGTCATTTAAATAAGAACAAATTATGCGGCATGCTTAGATTTAATAATGATCATCTTTAATTTATTAATAATTTAAAAGTATTGTACAACTAGTACACAATCTTCTACAATTTTAAAGTTATTTTTAAAGGTCAAATGAACTCTTTATATATATATATATATATATATATATATATATATATATATATATATAAACAATTTTAAAGGTCAAATGAACTCTTTATTAATATATATATAAACGAAAGGAAAATTTTGATAATAAGTCACTTTTACAACCATATCACTATAACTCTCAAATTAACATCGACCTTAATTATCCCTTTCCTTTTCTAAAACACTTCAATTTTTTCTCAAACCCAAAATATTATTTTTAAACTTCATTGTTTTTAACACTATAATTACAATCTACGTTGTCATCAAAATTTTAAGATATTTATATAAATGAATTTATTCTAAATTAATGTTATTTAAATAAAAATAAAGTATGTAACATACCTAAACTTAATTATCATAATCTTTGATTTATCAAACATTTAAAAATATACTAAAAATAAAAAATTTAATAATTTATAAAGATCAAATAAAATCTTTGTTAAAAAACAATACCATATCTATAAAAATAAAAATAAAAAATGATAATGACTTCTTTCTATTGGCATATCACTACAACTCTCAAATTAACATAAACCCAATTTGGGTTTACCCATGTCATTTCTAATGTATATTTATAAAGAAAATAACAAAACAACCTTTACATATATATAACAACATTAAAACTAGTTTTATTGTTCAAAATAGTTAATGATGATGGTGGTGGTTAACATCCACTGAGACCAAACTTAGTTTATCGAACCTAAATAAACGAATCAATTAGTTTGTTTTAAAATTGTATTTTTATGTTAAAAGAACTTGGAGAGAAGTGTCCCGAGCTCACTCTAATTTTGACATGTTAAAAGGCCAGGAAGGTCGGTATTACAACAAAGATTATTAAACTGAGATCTAATGTGGGTGTACGCAGGGCACTCTAAGAGGAAGTGATTTTCATCCTCAATGTTCATATTCTCATAGAGAGTGCAGATCCTTTCCACCCATGGTGTTTTAGGAATTGCCCAATGACCTGTTTCACTATGGAGCTCATGAGAGTTCGTTCTTATCTTTGCTATATTAATTTTTTTCTTTGAATTGGTTAAAACAAAGAGATAGTTTTGATCTTCTAGAGTAGGGTTGATGACCTCCTTATAATATCTTAATTCTTTTTAGCCTCTAAATCTTTCTCACGCCACATTTTCTCTTTAAATTTAGAAGTAACAATATTCAATAATTAATTTTAGAAAAAAAATTTAAAGTACAAAGGACTTAATTAACTTTTACGATCATATATAAATAAATATAATTATAACCATTAGGATGAAATAAATATAATTAGAACCATTAAGATGAAATAAATATAATTAGAACCATTAAAATGATAAATATAAGTTTCGTTAAAAAAAAAATGCATTAACTATATAATTAAAGTTAAATTAAAGTTAAGAGTTATAATGTGTGCCACATGTAAAAACATACATACATAAAGCCAAGTGATTAATCACATACGCTAAGTCCTCAAGAAATGTGGTTCTTATCGAGTAGTTCTTATCGTTACTCTGCTATTTAGAAAGTAATGTTGTAAATTCATGTGCCAATATTGAGTTAACTCCCATACTACTTCTCCATTCCTCCAACTACACAAAGAAATACATTGTTTATTGTTTTTTAGATTACAGAAGATGGAAATATAATGTGAAAATGGTAGCATATTTATGTTAATTAAAAATATAAAAAAATACGCACCTTCTCTTGAAGCACTATGTTGCTGATCTTCAACACATTTTCCTTAACAAAGAAGTTTTATTAATATCTAAATTTAAAAAATAAATATATAAAACAATCAACATGTGTATTATAATATTATATTTATAATAAAAGTTTTATGAAGATAGTGTGAAATATATTATGATATATGTTTTATATAGTTTTGAGGTTGTGTTTAAGTAGTCATAAAATAAATTGTGAGATTTTTTTTCAAAAGTTGGGCGGGTCAAAAGTTTAACTTTTTTTATCATCTTAAGAGTAATTAATAATTACCAACATTATTAATTTACCAAAATTATGTTGCGATTGATTTTCAAACACAAACTCTTGCTTATTCTTTTGCTTGAACTTTTGCTCAATTTTGATAACATACCAATAAGGGTCTCCCAGTGAGTAGATGTACATGAAATCCATGTTTGTTTGGGGCACTTGGTATCCCGTCAAAAAGGAATAGATGAGAAGTACACATTTTGAATAGCCCAGTAGATAGATATCTATTTTTTGGGTGTCGTCATTCCAAAAGAATGTCGTTTAGGGCCTCAAACCAACCCCAAAAGTTCCAGACCAAAAAATCTATATAAAGTTGCCAAGAAAATGGAGAATCATTGCAGCTCAATGAAACAAGTGGGTGGCCATGGGTATCCGCTTGGATCACCTTCAAGGATGGATCCAAGCTAATTATAAGAGGTTAGTGTATATGCTATAGAGATGATAGGTGAAATAAAACCAATAACATGGAATTGGTGGAAGAGAACTTACATTCCAAGAGACTGATAAACATATGCGAGATTAGATATGCCAACTAAATAAAACATAAGAAAATAGTGGCACATGCACACACACCATTCAATAAACTTAAATATGCTAACAAGGATTAAATTAAATTCAATCATGTCTTATATATTAACAAGAATTGGATTAAAACCCTAGTTCATTAACCATGATTAGATTATAATGGGTGAAAACCATTGGCTAAAAACTAACAAAATTGGACCAAAAATTGAATATCTTTTCCCAAGAAAAAGCCCCTAAACCTTGGATGGGATATCCCCTTAGGGAGGTTACCACCTTCCAACCTTCGAGTGATATCTCCTAGGTTGTTGTTTCCCCTACCCCCGCATTAATGGTTCTTGGGGTGATAAGATACCTACAAAAAATATAACACATATCCAACGATGTCCCAATTGTTGTTTACTTTTAAAAATAAAGGGAACTAAATATTCAAAAACTAAGGTGTTAAATGTAACTATGCTCACAAATTCTCTAGATTAAGATAACTTCTTAGTACTGACATAATACATCAATGATTGTAAAATATTATACAAGCCACAAACCTTCTCCAACAATAACCTATTGTATTGAACCACACCTCTATCTAAATGGCATTGGACATCAATGTTCTTTCTTTATGCATGATATATAAGGTTCCTTTCAATGGATATTGCACTATAAAGTCACAATATATCCTTGCAATGTTTTGTACAAAACTAATCCCCAAACACAATCTCTACAACCATTTACTTCCTTACTTACATGAGTGATTTCCATGCAATCAACCTTTACAAATGAGTGTGCAGATACAACATTCCTCTTTATCATAAAACTAATTGCTTTTCTAAATAGGTTAAACACATAAGCACTTGTAGATAGTATACAATAAATATCTACAATGCGGTTTTTGTTTGATGTGTTATATTATTTTCATGGGAATCGATGGTCGAATTCAGTGTTTTACTGGTTGATAAGTCAATTAGAATTGAAGTTGACAGATGGTGAAAGTTTGGTCGACTATCTGGCTAGAATATTCGATTGGTCATTAATCACAATTGTTCGGTAAGGGGAATTAGGCAAGCAAAAAATGGGCATGGATTCAACATAATTTGGATGACAAGAAGCTCAATGGGTGGTTAACTCAAGTTTGCTCAGTCAAGTTGACTATAATATAATAACTGCATTTGATTAGGAAGTTATGGATCACCATTAATGAGTAGTTAGTTGTAACTAAGTCGAGTATCACGAGCTATTGTGCATGTTACATCCACTAGGACAAAATGAGAAATAAGTGACCAGGAGGCCAAAACATTTGGTCACCATGGTTTTTTCAAGGGATAAATGACCAAAATTGAGAAATTTTAAGTGAGCTAACTAAAAATGACCAATTTGGTCATGATCCAGGAGGATATTGGTGGCCACCCACCTATTCCTCTTGTATCCCCACCATTGTTTCTTTCAGTTTTCCAGTTTCCTTAATTGTATCAGAATTTACTATTTTTGGCATTTTTTGGGTCCTAAACTTTTGGAACCGTTTTGAGGCCCTAAACGACGTTTTTTCGGCATTGAATGGTCTGGAAAATATGAGTTCGTTCTGGACTCGATATTTGAGTCCGTTTCGAACTCGATATTTGCCATTTTTGGATGTAGTCCTTAAACAGATCTTTCTAACGATGTATCATGCGCGTCAAATGGAGGTAGTATGCTAAAGTTACGACGCTGAGAAATTGATGTACCAAGTTACCCAACAAGGCCCACATTAAGGCGGTTCACCTCCTAGGGTTAGGTTTTTGGATGTGTAGGGTTTCCATTGTTTCTCAATAATATATAGGATTTTGAGCCTCATTGTAACACAGATTTCAGAGGCATGTAGCCACCACATCTCTTCTCAGAGATAAGCTACCAGCACTCTAGCTAGTTTATTTCCATTCTATATGTAAACCAGTTTCAGTTATTGATGAATGAAATGAAGTGTTATTTTCGCTGCATATTGGTTTCTATGGTTATTTGTGTATTTTTTTGCGTTCCTGCATAAATTCGGATCAGTGGTATCACAACAATCTGCTCTTTCTCGATCCTTCTTTGCATGTCCCCAACGAGGGCGGGGTATAAAGAGTTAGGGCTCGATCTAGTTGAACCTTTGCAAGATCAACCTCGCAAATCCCGACGGCCACACATGGGGGACAAAAAGAAAGACTAGGGCACAGAAGATCCTATCAAAATGTTGCTCGAGGAGGCCCTTAAAAAAAAAAGGAACGCGATGATGGATAACTTCGCCCAGATCTTTCAATGACTTCCCACTGGCGGTGCATCTGCATCTAGCAGCCACTCTAGAGGCGTAACCCCTTTTAAGGTACAAGTAAACTTTGAAATTCCCATATTTGATGGTCGAATAGATACAGACGATGTAGATAGATGGTTGAATCTATTAGAAGGGTATTTCTCGGTTCATGACTTTTCTGACCAGGAAAATATTACTTTTTCTCTACTCAAGGCCACCCCCCATGTCAAGGACTGGTGGGAAACCTACTGTGTAAGAAAGGAAGAGGAGGAACCCTCTCTATTCTCGACCGTACCCACTTGGAATTATTTTCGAGATGCCATAAAGGGACAATATTATCCGGTGGGGAGCTACGAGGACAAGTACATCCAATGGACTACGCTACGGCAGCAAAGAGATCAAGATGTGCATGAGTTGACGAATCTGTTCCATACCCTGTGCACCAAGTTGGGTATCAAATATTCAGAGAAACATATGGTGTTGAAGTACCGTAGTTGTTTGCACATATACATTCAGGAGGAAATGGAGTTCCTCGACATCTCCTCGCTTGGTATGGCATATCGATATGCTGCCAAAATTGAGCAAAAATTCAAACAGAAAAAGCGAGACTTTGGATCTGCGAATTAGAAGCAAGGGAAAGGTGCCCCCAAACCGTAGAACCAAGGACACAGCCAAGGCATGGCGACTCAAGAAAACTTGCCAAAGCCGCAAGCAAAGAGCAACACTGTAAATCCAAAGAAGGAAGCGGGAAAGTGGTGCGAGTTCCATAAGAGCCCCACTCACAACACAAGTGAGTGTCGAGCTAAGCGGTCACTGGTGGCCGAGATAAAGGCTTTTGAATCAGATGCATACTCCGACACTGAATCAGAACCCGAGAAGGGGAATGACAAAGGGAATAATATTATTGATGCAGAGCCCAATGCCACTGTTGCCACCATGAAGATCCAAAAGGAAGAACCAGAAGATTCAGAGGAGGAGGAGCATCTTTTCCACTCCCAAATGTGGGTAAAGGGTTCCCCGCTACAGTTCATTGTCGACAGTGGGAGCCAAAAGAACCTGATTTTAGCAGAGGTTATGAAGCAGTTTGGTTTTCCGACCACAACACACTCGCAGCCGTACACCATTAGGTGGCTTCACCAAGGACGAGATCTTCGCGTCAGCCAGCAATTCCTCCTTCCCTACAGCATCAAACCCTTCACCGATGAGGTATTATGTGATATTGCTCCTCTTGATGTTTGTGATGTATTATTAGGTCAACCATACTTATAGAAGCAACATGATGTGTATGAGTCCCGACCTCATGTTGTTATTATTACGTTGGGAAATAATTTGTACAAGATACCAGAGGTACCACCCCCTGCCACTATCTCTTTGGTTACTGCAAAACAATGCAGTAAGCTCATTTCTAAAATCGAGAAGTTTGTTTTCTTGATGATCTGCCCTCAGGGAAAGAAGAAGATCGTGGCCACAACCTCCAGACAGGGCCCCTCCGCACGACAACAACAAATGGACCAGATCATGGAGGAGTATCGGGACATATTCACCTCACCCACCGGGGTGCCTCTCCACTGTCAGGTCAAGCACCCCATCGATCTAACCCCAGGTGCACTGCTACCCAATGGACTGATCTATCGACGCTCTGTTCTGGAGAATGATGAAATCAAGAGGAAAATTTAGGAGCTACTACAGGAGGGTCACATTCGGCCAAGTTCATCGCCCTATGGGAGCCCGATTGTGTTGGTACAAAAGAAGGATGGGACTTGGAGACTCTGTATTAACTATCAGGCGCTAAACAAGATAACTGTCTGGAATAGGTACCCGATCCCATGGATCGATGACCTCCTGGACTAGCTTAAAGGGGAGAAATATTTTATCAAGATCGACTTAAAGTCCGGGTATCACCAGGTACCGATCGAACCAACCGATGTATGGAAGACTGCCTTCAAAGCCAAGGAGGGCCTTTTCGAATGGTTGGTCATGCCTTTTGGGCTGACGAATGCTCTTGCAACCTTCATGAGACTAATGGATGACATCTTGCGGCCATTCACCAACTCATTTGTAGTAGTGTACTTGGATGGCATCCTGATATTCAGCTAGACTTGGGAAGAGCACCTCCACCACATCTGATAGGTCCTCCAAACATTGCGGCAACACAAGTTGTGTGCCAATTTGGATAAGTGCACTTTTGGCATGACCCAGGTTCAGTATCTGGAATACATTATTGATGAGTGTGGGGTACATGTGGATCCAACCAAGATCCAAGTCATTCGGGATTGGCCAGCCCCAACTACTCTAACAAAGATTCACATCTTTCTGAGCCGTGCTAATTTCTACATCAGGTTCGTGTAGGGATTCTCTCATATCACTTGGCCCTTGAGTCAAGTCACCAAGAGAGGAGCGAAAGCAAAATTCTTTTGGTCAGAAACTTAGTAGAAGGTGTTTGCAGAATTGAAACATCACCTCTATTGTGCCCTAGTGCTCACATTACCAGACTTGCAACAACCATTTGAGATCGAGATAGATGCCTCTGACTATGCTATTGGGGAAGTCCTTACTCAACAAGGGCATCCAGTGGCATATCACAGTGAGACACTGTCCGACACAGTCTGCAAATATCCCACTTATGACAAAGAAATGTATTCCATTATACAGGCTTGCCGACAATGGAAGCATTACATTTTGGGGAAGGAAACGATCATCCACACAGACCACCAACCCCTGCAGTTCATGCAGACACAAGGGAAGTTACAGAACAATCACCATCAGAAGTGGTCCACATATCTACAATAGTTTCATTTGAACATCAAGTACAAGAAGGGAAGCACCAATAATGTTGTAGACTACCTCAGCCGACCACCAATCGTGGCCATAACGACTGTGCTCAACTCTTGTGGGCACGAGACTTCTGATTGGCCACTTCTCTACAGGAGCGATCCAGAATTCAGCCACACATACCAGATGCTCCTGGAGGGAAACCAAGTTCCAAAATTTCACCTCCAGGATGTACTACTATGTCACATGGGACACCTTTGTGTTCCTTCAAGCAAGCATGCCAAGATGATTTGGGAAGCGCACTACAGTCGGGTCGCTGGGCATTTCGAGGTCGAGAAAATAGTGGCAGTACTGCAGAAGTATTTCTATTGGCCGAACCTTCGACAGGATGTCAGGAAGTACATTCGATCATGCACTGCCTGCGCCATTGCCAAACCATCCATCAAGAAGCAAGGCCTCTATACTCCGTTGCCTACCCCTAGTCGACCTTGGGAATCCATCTCCATGGATTACATGTTAGGCCTTCCTTCTACTAAGTACGGCAACGACTGTGTGTTTGTGGTCATTGACAGATTCTCAAAGATGGCCATAATGGCGGCCTGCAAGAAGAATGTCATAGCAGAAGCCACTGCTAAACTCTTCTTTGAATGAGTGTGGGTACACTTTGGGATCCCACAGTTTATAATCTCAGACCGGGACAACAGGTTCCTTAGTACATTCTGGTCTAGCCTATGGTCAATGCTAGATACCAAGCTCACAAAGTCCACAGCTTTCCATCCCCAGACTGATGGCCAGACAGAGGTCATCAACAGGATGATCGTACACATTTTGCACATGTACAACTCAAAGCATCCACGCACATGGTATGAGAGCCTCCCCTATGTACAACACAGCTATAACTGGTCCCTCCATAGCTCAACCAACCACAACCCCTTTCAGGTGGGCTTGGGATTCTAGCCACTATGTCCCATTGACGTAGCCATGCCATTTGCAACTACTCAAGCTGATTCAATTCATATCCAGTCTGAAGTTTCCAAGGCAAACAGCTTCATTGAGCGCATTCAGCACATTCGCCAACAGGTTCATGACATATTGGACAGATCCAATGCTAAGTACAAGCAGCGACATGATCAGCATCGGGTGCAACACAACTTTTAGGTGGGCGACAAAGTGTGGCTACATCTGTAGAAGGAGCACCTCGCTGGACCCCACCGCAAGCTTTTCCCACTCTGATATGGGCCATATACCATCACCAAGGCTGTCTGAGACAATTCCTTCGAGCTCAGTATTCCACCATTCCTTGGTCTGCACCTAGTGTTCAATGTGGACTGCCTTCGGCCCTACTTTCCACCTCTACTGGACACATCAGACGTGGCAGAACAACTCACGCCAACAGAGTTAAACCCTGACTGGATGGAACAAGCCACAACTGATCAGATTATGGACACATAGGTCAAGAACACCCGCCAGCATAAGATCCAGCTATATTGAGTTGTCAAAGTAGGCCAACTTCTTCACCAGGGAAAGTGGCTCACCAGGGACCAAGTTCAATAGAAGTTTCCTCATCTCATGGAGGAACTCAATGCAATGGGGACCATTGCTTCCTAAGGGGGGAGGAATGATCCAAGAGGATATTGGTGTCTACCCACCTATTCCTCTTGGACCCCCACCATTGTTTCTTTCAGTTTTCCAGTTTCCTTAATTGTAGCAGAATTTACTATTTTTGGTAGTTTTTGGGTCCTAAACTTCTGGATCCGTTTTGAGGCCCTAAACGAAGTTTTTTTGGCATCGAATGGTCCGGAAAATATGAGTCCTCAATATTTTTTGTTTAGTATGTAGTCCTTAAACAGATATTTCTAACGATGTATCATGCACATCAAACGGAGGTAGTATGCTAAAGTTACGACCCCAGGAAATTGATGTACCAAGTTACCCAATGGGGCCCACATTGGCCATGAGCAAATAAAATGCAGAGCTCAAAGATCAACTAAAGAAGAAAAGGGCTAAAATTTCCAGCATTTCACTACATTTTGAACGGATAGGTAAAATAACTAAGCTATAATATTTTGTTAGGGAGGTGGCTAGTCGCAAGGTGAAAGAAGCGGTTCACCTCCTAGGGTTAGGTTTTTGGATGTGTAGGGTTTCCATTGTTTCTCAATAATATATAGGCCTTCGAGCCTCATTGTAACACAGATTTTAGAGGCATGTAGCCGCCACATCTCTTCTCAGAGATAAGCTACTAACACTCTAGCTAGTTTATTTCCATTCTATATGTAAACCATTTTCAATTATTGATTAATGAAATGAAGTGTTATTTCTGCAACATATTGGTTTCTATGGTTATTTGTCTATTCTGCTGCGTTCCTGCATAAATCTGGATCAGGTCATGGGATAAGAACTAAACTAAAAATGACCACATAAAAATTGGTCATTTATTTAGTCATTTTTAGTGGTGTCACTGTGACAATGAAAAATTATAATTTTGACAATGAAAATGTACAATTTACTAAATTTTAACACTGCATATGGATTCAGAGAGACTCCCTCAAAGATTCAGTGGGTTATTTCGGCATTTTTTCATCAACTATTATATTGAGCATTTTTTTCATAGTATATCCTTTGCTCTTCCCATCAATATAGAGACCCTTGAGACCAATTTAATAATATAGGTTGGGTCTTGGCTATATCGACATGTTTCTAAAGTGTTGAAAAATGACATTAGCGATGAACCTAGTGATTTTTTTTGTAAAATGATTCCATCGACACAATCATGTCTAGGGAGATATGCTTATCACATCTATATCTCATTTCTCCATTTACATTTTTGTATAACCCCTTCGACAATTTTTCCAAGTTGTGTCTTTTACATCGTCATGATAGTCGAGTTAGTGTCGTGTCTATGATATTGGTCATTTCTCGTTAAAAGCATCATCATGTCTTGAATTTTATACCATTGTGTTCAAATTATCAAACTTATTATGCTCATATTTGATTTGTCCAAAATTGTCATCGTTTGACCCTTTCGACACTCAGTTGAAGTTTCGGTAAGTAAGAATCTTTTGCATATCATTAGTTGAAATCTACCTATTTCGTGCCTCTCGATTAATTTGTCGACCTTTTCTTTAATGGATTCAACACCCTCTTAAACCCCCAGGAAACCCAAAATTCCAAAAATTGATAATTGTAAGCTGGATTTTGAAAAATTATGATCAATTTTTTTCAAAACCGTGCCAAAAAAATCTACCTATTCCAACCCAAATCGTAGAATTTTTAGATTAGACGTTTTACCACACATAAAAAAAAGAGTTAAAAAATAAAGTAAAAATTAAACAAAATATTATTACCTACTAAAAAAAAACATAAAACAAATAATACAAATCCCATAAGAAATAAAACAAAACATAATGAAATACTTTTTGCCATTTAAACATGGAACTCGACCATTTGGGCCATTTGAACCGTCGACCTTGATTGTGAATAGACTAAGAGAAATTTGCAAGCTAGAAAAGGACCCTTGAAATAGATAGCGCAAAAGCATGACAAAGTCCTCCTCCAGAGCCCAAAAGGAGGCATTATGGCCCAACACCGCCATTGATGTTTTTCTCGTCAAGTTCAAAGACATGTGCTTCAATGTCATCTAGGGACGATTGGGGAAAACCCATTGGGGCCAAATCATCGATGTTGTTAATGCTGAAAACAATGCTAATTACAATGGATTCCAATACAAGTGGAATTGTCTCAAGAAGTCCTACAACAAGGCCAAGTTGCATGAGGAGACTTCTAGGTTTCTGTTCTATAAGAACATTGAGTGCATTGTGCACAGGGATTCTGGGCAGATGCTCCATGAAGAAGAAGAGGAAGAGGAAGAAGAAGAGATGGCTTATGAGGATTATGATGTGGATAGCATTTATGAAGCAACATACATTGAATCCAATCCCATCTCGACTTCCATGAGTGTCACTGAGGATGATGATGTGCATAGAAGACCTAAGAAGAGAGGGGTGACCCTCAAGTCCTTTGGTTATAAGATGGAATAAAGCATGGACAATATGACACAGTCCACGAAGAGAATAGAGAAGACCAGGAATGACAAAATGAAGAATCTCCTTGATACAAATCTAGATATTACCTCAATTCTCGTCCAAAAAACACAAAATGGTATGTTTTATTCTCAGTGTCCTTATTGCACATTTTAGAAATCTATGTGCTTCATTATTGGGGAAGAGGTTTATTGTAGCTTGGTATGTAGTTTTGTCAAAAAAAAAGGGTATGTTCAATTCTGAGTATTGTTACTGCCCATTTTCAAAATATTTGTCCTTCATTGTTGGGGGAGTGGGTTATGGTGGGTTTGTAATTGTATGCAATACTGTCCAAAACAACAATTAATGATATTTATAATTCTGAGCATAGTTTAAAGAAGCTCCAAGTCCTCCATGTTATCCAGGTTCATGCCCGTTCCAACCCTGTTGCTGGGCTGAGTTAACTCAATCCTAAGTTTGGTACTCTGTTGTCGAGTCTAACTGGCCAACAACAGTCAGACCCACAAATATTTGTGGGTTATTCACTGCCCAACAAGTCAAATTCTCAGTGGGATGGAAAAGTCTTGCTTACATCAAACCTTTTCCAAAAATAATCGTTTTCCAAACTAAGTTTTTTAATTTTGATTATGAATATACTTACTTCCCCTTTTCAAAACCTTTGTATTTCTTCGCTGTGAAAGTGGGTTATGGTGGCATCGTTTCAACACTATCCAAAACAACAAATTGTTATGTTAATTCTATGAATTCTTACTGCCCATTTCCAAATTATTTGTGTGTCGTTGTTGAGGATGTGGGTTATGGTGGTTTTCCATGCAATCTTGTCCAAAACAAAAAATTGTACTTTTAATTTTGTGCATTCTTACTTCCTATTTTCAAAATCTATGTGTTTATTTGTTGGGGAAGCAGGTTATGGTTGCTCTATATGCAATGTTTCCCCAAACAACAAAATGGTATAATTGTGAGTATTCTCACTAAGTTACAGCCCATTTTCAAAATATGTATTTTATTGATGGTAAGAATGTTATGGTGGGTTTGTGTGCAATGCTATCCAAAACAATAAAATGGTATATGCAATTCTGAGCATTATTACTTCCCACTTTCAAAGTTGCTATGTTGCATCACTGAGATGGGGATTATGGTGGCTTTGTATGTAATACTGTTCATCTGTAGGTAAATGAAAATATCATTTTTGGGGAATCAATGGATAGGGGATGGAACAATAGCTAGAAATTATGTTAACCTTGCACTGCAATTGTGTGAAGAGGCCATCTTGTGCTGCATGGTGAAATTGCAGTTGAAACAAAGCAATGGAGTAGCTGCAGGAAGATCTTGGGTGATGAATGAGGAATAATTAATATACTGACAACAAGGAGGAATTTATAGCTTGGTACCTCCATTGAATTTTTCAATGGTGGACAAGAGGGTTTATGGATCAGGTTTCCCCAACCATGCAAACTTTCCATTTCTAAAGACCTTAAAGCTTCGCTCTATAATGTAAGTAGTATGGTTGAACTAAAAGTGCTTCATTCCTATCAATTTCAGTGATGATTGTTGGCATTTCCTGGGGATATTGCTGCTAATTGTTTATGCTAACAGTGAATAATGTTCTTTCTCTGTTTGGAATTCATTGAAGAATAAGCACAACAATTCCGAGATAGGAAAATATGGAGATAACTAAGATGTCTTGCTTGTATTCTTTTTCAATTTGTAGGCATCGATACAATCATGGAAAGATATGGAATTTTCCGTGCTCCACTTTTTCCTTTATTGATTCTTCTCCATTCCTTTAATTGCTTATTTGTTTCAATTTGATTTTCTTTGAAAAATCTAGGCATTTTTGTTTCATGGTGGTTACATTTCCTTTTGGTGTGAAGATGTAGATAATACATTCATACAGATAACTGACAAAATATGGAGTAATATGCTTACAAATGTCAGTTATCTCTATATTGATTGAATGTTAGTTATCTCTATCATGAGCCTTATCCAAAAGTTAATATGGAGTTTTTAAGAGCTGAAGAAATTCGAATTTTTCCTATTGGAATAAAATACTACAAGGTTAGTTACTTTTAAAAACCTTTTCACTTTCATTACTAGGGGATCAAGTGTGAGATTTTTTCATGTCATGTTTAAAATATTTGAATGCAAAATATTTATGTTAGAAATAATTGGTAAATGTTCTTCAGTTGTAGTACAATGCGACTCTTCTTGAATAGAAAAAAACCAAAATCCTTTTGTCTGGCTTTGAGTGCTCAGATAGTGTGATCCATGTGGCTCCTATACTTACTTGATCTAGGCCTTTATGATGGAAATATGTGGAATCTTCCCACCAAATCATATAAGTCTGCATTTTGATCTTATCACAAACTCCAAAATACCCATCAAAATAAATATCCATAGGATTTTCATTAGGGGGGAATTAATTAAATTGCGAAATACTTTAAGGACAAACTTTCAATGGCCTTCATAGGTATCATGCTTATGGATCCCGGAATTCCTTAACTCAGGCCTTTATGATATCCTCTAGTGGAATCCACATGACAAAGCCAAAAAGTGTGTGCCTTTTGAGCTTATCACAAACACCAGAATACTCATCAAAAAAAATATCCGTAGGTGTTTCATCAGGGTGAAATTCATTACTTTGTGAAATACTTTGGTGACAATATTTTGAGTGGCATTTGAAGGTACCATGCTCGATGTTGGTGGATGTAGTGTTAACATGGATAACAAGAGTGTACTTTGGATCAATAAACCCAAGTTTAGTCCCAGTTTTTTTTGTTACAAGGAATCCACAAGTCTTGTGGCAAGCAAGAGTGGTCATTGAGGGCCATTGCAGGACGAGTAATGGTGAAAGGGATTGGCAATGAAAGCATACAGACCCAAACCAACAAAACCTGGAAGAATAATTATTATGTTTTGAGTAATTATTGAATAGTTTGTGATGTTGTTTTCTGAATTACATTATGTTATACTTATTGTTCTTGTGCTATCTGAAGGTTTGCAAGTGTTATTACAACCATGATGATTAGGGACTGGAGCTCAAAATAGTACTTGGTCTTTCTGTAGCTATAACGTTTTCTACATACTACAGGTTTGAGTGAGACATTTTGTGTTGAAAATTTGACTCATAAATCTTTCCTTGCATATATAGTTTTATATTTATTATATATGCAACCAAGATGTTACAGTCAATGGAATTTTGGCTTTTGGAAAGAGTAATAGATCAAATCCAAAAATAACATCTTATTGAAGTCATATCTTTTCACAAAATACCTCACATTTGAATTCAACTATTCCACTGTAAAGTAGAGTTAAAGAGCTTGGCCATGATATATGGTATAACTTACCTCTGTTAGAAGTGTAGGCATCGCTAGTCCAAAAAATTTAAGTTTCATATTCTTAGAATCAGTCAAAGGGTCAAAAACAAGAGTTTGGCTCTAGGGAGAAAAACTTTTGTTTGATGCAACTAAATTCTATGAGACTGGCTTCAGAACTAGTTCAAATGAGGGACCCTTGACATCGACAATATATCTCCAATTGATACATATATAAAAGGGACCAATTTGTAATATTTAATTAGAAAATAACTAAATATATAGCATGAAGTGAAAAAAATGTAATATGGAAGGATGCAGGGATGAGATTAATGGTTTACGACAAGACATAACTAATATCCATTTTTATAGTTATTTGTCACACTAGGTGCAGTATGTGGATTTGATACTTTTGTATCTAAATATGGACACTAGAAAAAGGAGTTGGATCTGCCATTTAAACAAATCCTTGGACAGTGCAGTCATTCTATTAATTATAAATTAATATATTCCTACTCTAACAAAGAGTGTGATCTTTCTTCTCTTTTCCTATCAAGTAAATGTTATTGGAAACATTGTATTAGGGTTGGTTATAAGAACATTGTTCAGACCTGATACAAGATTGAATAAAGAGTTGGTGAGCACTACCTAAGCATGCACACAATACTAGTCACCAGATCTACCTAGAAAATTCCAAAATCATTGCTAAAGAAGGAAATCGTGTAGAAAGGAAGATCAGGGAAACACTAGAAATCAAACTACATGGAAATGATATCAATAGGGATGATGGTGCAACATTAGGTGAGGTATCGAACACTAAAAAAATATTGTAGATAATAATGCTCAACAATATCATCAAAACCCTAAATGTCTTATGATTATCCAGGTTAGCTCTAATAGAAGAAATGTTCTTAATCCCTACAGTGTCTTATGATTATCAAGGTCGGATCTAATAGCATAAATGTTATTAATACCTGAAGTATGGATCAACTTAAAATGAGTCTTATTGGTTTCCTGATGATGATCCTAGAGTAGGATCGAAATTGTAGAGAGCATAAAAATATAAACGAAGTTCTACTCCCTTATTGAAGCAATTTCACTGCATATACAATCATTTTTAATCATGATTGGTTATGTTCTCAGGCTATATGATCTTTATCTGTGCTTTTAATTTCTATAGGTGTCTTTTATGCATGTGTTTTTTCACAATATTCAACGAAAATACTATATGTCACATTACTAGTGGTATTGTGGCATCATGGATATTTTGGTAGATCCCATGAAAGTTATTGGGTTTTTCTTTCGTTACTTTAATGTCTTTCCCATTTTACTTACAAACGATTATCTCTTCTTATTTGGTCAATATTATTTTAATTGAGCCCCGTTCTATATACAAGTTTGTTTGAAGTTTGAACCTGAAATTGAGTGTAAATGCTGCTTTATATTTCAAAGATATATTTTCATATATTTCTGTTTTCTGTTCAAGAGACTTTGGTTTAGAGGTAACTTTTTCTTGTCCTTTTGGAGTACTCTTTAGTAGGATCTAGGAGGTAAAACTCATTCAGCGCATTTTTGAGTGCACAAAGGAGTGGCAATCTTATTTAAGAGAAACCACAAGTGATTCCCTTATTACCAAAGATAAAACTTTCATATTTGATTCGAGAAGACTTGTTATTGCACTTAAGGTATTCAGATGGATACAACCTTCATTTTTCATATTTTTGGTGGATTGGATTTCCTACTTGTGTAGCACCATAGTTATTTTTTATGCTTATATCGTTGCAATATTATCTCTCTAAATAGCGACAGTGGTAGTCACTGAATTGATTCCTTGTACACTAGGAGAGACATGTCTCCCTATTCTCATGTAAATTCTATAATGGTACATTATCTTTTCATCTGCTAATTGATATTGATAACAAACAAAAGAAATCACATTTCCTCTGTATTATGTGTTTCCATTCTTTCTTTCCCATCTCTTTGTTTGAGTCTACATCATTAAAATCCTAGAAGGTTATTTTTGGTAGATGGACAATAAGAGCACCTCAATGTAAGGGTTGGAAATCTATAGAAGTTAACACAAATTATTTACTAGTAGACATATTTTTATTCTGTCTATAATAAGTTGTTGTTTCTACAGGGAGAAGGGTGGTTAATAAAAGATTCAACTAGGTGACTTGTTTGTAATTTTGTTTATGTTAGTGATTTTGTTAAACTTTTCAGAAAATTGAATTGGTGGAGGTCCAAGTGGAAGCATTCAATGAGCTTGAGGTGGATCTACATATAAATGATTGGAGAAATAAGGGAAGGATGCTTCTAGAAGGTCGAAACAAGCCTTTTTTCAGACAAATTCAACGTGCTCTAAAATAAGTTTGAGTTGATATGCTTCAGAATTGTGTTTATGTGAAATAAATTAAGTATTTTTCTATTTGAGAATGAATTCTTCCTTGGTCGATTTCTTGCAAATTTAAATCTTATTTCTCCTCGTACACACTATCCTCATCTATCATGAAATTTGGCAATCCCTTTTGTAGTTTTTTCAAGAGAGACAAAGCTTACTTGTGGAAGTGACCAAGATATTTGTGCCACAACTTGTACAACTTGCCACTATCATGTACCAAATTCCCGTGTTCTTATAGTATCGGTATGAAACCTATAAAGGATTCCTTAATGTAGACATTTGGCCCAAACTTGAGGAAGTTATTTGGCATAATTTTTATGGTGTATTGTTGATTATCGAACTCAACTTTACATATCAAGTTGGAATAGATGAGATAGACATAAGATTCTTTGTTAAACTAGGAATAGAGGGAACATTATT
This sequence comes from Pseudotsuga menziesii, assembly GCA_001517045.1. NCBI lineage: Eukaryota > Viridiplantae > Streptophyta > Pinopsida > Pinales > Pinaceae > Pseudotsuga > Pseudotsuga menziesii. The sequence goes on from LPNX010293417.1 coordinate 62,646, forward strand.
CAAATAATAAAAATAATGTAGCAACCATTGGGTCATTGCAAATCACATGGATGTTGAAGTTTGTAGTGAGGATAGGTGTTTCAGGAGATATTTCCAGCCTTCATACAACATGAAATAAAGAAACCTGAGATGATTCTTGATTTTTCTGAACATGAAGAAGTACAATTTTCAACATCCTCAATGCTTTCTAGACAAATATGTGCATTTTCTATAGCAACATGGGCACTTTAGGAAATTCTAGGCCTAATTTTGACCTCAAACAAGCATTAAGAAACATTTTTGAATTTGTGGTGTTTTGTAATTTTTGGTCACAAATTACACAATCACAACCAATGCACTATTTTGTGAACATTAAATTGTTTAAATTGTTATGCTCAGACTATCTCAAGATCTGGGATTTTGGCCCTTCATTGTCATCTATACACTTTCTTGTTTCCTCTTTTTTTATGCCTCGGAGGACACATCAAAATGATTATACTGTCACATGACTGTTTTGTGATTGTAACAACCTCTCCAGCCCCACTATGTGGTTTGGACCTATGACACGACATTTGTTCCTAGTGAGTGTCCCCTGTCTAAGGCCCTTGTGGATTGTGTTGATCCATTGTGCATGCTTATTAAGCTATTGTTCTTGTATCCTTCACAAAATTTAATTCTCAATATGTGTCTTACTACATTTTTTTGGTGATTGTGGTTCCTTGTGGATAAATTGTTGTGGACCAATTCACCCTCTATTACACCCTTTGCCACTGGAATTCAACATTGTTCCTAACTCCATATTTTCTTGGATTTTCTTTCATTGGCCTTTGAAATTGGCATATGTATTTATGTTCATATCTTCTAAAGACTTGTTCAAAATTTAGGGTGATCATTTATGTATTTTATTTTAAAATTCATGCGGTTTGCACTAATTAGAGTGCCCAGAACAAATAATAGCGGCCCAATATATTTTCTGTTTTTTCATTTGATTCAAATGTTTGTTGTGTTGAATAATTATTTCCTTATTCTTCATTAAGCATGTTTTATAAATAAGAATTTCTCATTAGAAAAATATTCTTTGCATTTTAATGATCCTATATTTATGTAAGTATTTGGTTATTCTTCCCTTTTCTTCATAATGTCGGTCTACGTGTCATAATCCCTTGGGTATTTCTTTGCCTGTAGTAGCCCCTCAAATCCATTGTTCCTCAAATTATTGTTGATGATATGCTCAATAATGAAATGTCTTAATTCATAGGGGTTGAGGTGTATTTTATGGAGTTAAGCAAAACCTTTTTCTGGTTTCTTATTTAATAACATGTACATTATTTCTTTATTTCATAAGGTGTCATAATGAAAAAGTACACTACATTAGATAAAATTATTTTCACAATATGACCATTTTAATCTAATATGAGAGTGGAAATGCCTCTTATTGTAGTGATTAGGATGGAATGAATGATAGATGAGATGTGGGTAAAATTTGATTGTTTTATAATATTAGAATTTATAATTGGTGGGTTCAATTTTTGGTTGTTGCGAATCAATAGTAAATGAATTTCATAATTCACCCTTTTATTGTTGATTGTGAGTTTGAATTGAAATTGGTCATACTAGCTTCCTGGGATGACATGTTTCACAAATTGATTGCAGAATGGAGTAGGATTATGCGCTCCCATAGTATGATATAACTGGTGGTAATTTTGAGTACTATTGACCTATGTTTTTGGTCATTTGTGGACATTACTAGAATTATCTTATATTATGTTATCTTTTGTTTCCAGAGGGCATGAAATCCTACATTCATTTGCGGGAACTCTAGAACAACCAATTTCATTTACTCCAATTTCTTCTTACTCCATATCATAATTGCAAACTAGGTGTAGTATGTTATACCCAATCTTGTCAAACTTAGAATTGGAAAAGACTTAGCTCGCCTGGAACTCTGCAAGACTCAGGGACTCAGGAAAGACTTGGGAAATAGAGAAAATAACTCAAAATATAGTAAATTTTGTGCACAAAAAATATACTAATGACATTTCCAATCTTTGTTAATTTTCACACCATTTGCTTCCTACTCTCAATCATTTTGCATTATGGGCTTAGAATACCTTGTACATGATCATGTTGGTCTATCTAATGAACTTTTCAAGACCATGGATATTTAACATTGCAATGAATACTTTAAGCCCAATCATTTTTCTCGTCTCATCTATATCACGAGTAATTGGAAAAGAATCCTTGCATTATATATTAGATTATGTAGCTTGGAAAAGGATTATTTTCATATATTCTGGGGTTTGCAATAAAATCTTTTTTTTTTGTAGCTTTATGATTTGTTAAACATTAGACAGAAGCTTTCAAGGATACAAACTTATTCATAATAGAGATTCATGATCCTTATTGCAACTACAGGCTATCTAACATAAAATTATTTTTGATAGATCAATATATAATATATCTAAATTTATTTACTTTTTAAGAAAACAGAGAAAAAAGCTTAATTTTGTCGATATTGATTTAACTTATGCAATGTTGGATAATTTGGCTAGGTAGTTAGAGCCTGTAGGGTATGTTCCCAACCCAAATATTTTGTTGTTGGAGGTGAAGGTGAACATGCTTTACAATGGCAGTGAGAGTCTGGAAATTGCTTTTGGTCTAATGGACAGCCAATCCCTAATCAAGAAGTTCTTGTGTGTATGTGGTGGCTGCCATATTGTCACTGAGATGATCTCCAATATTGTTAGGTTAGAAATCATTGCTAGTTATGCAAGTCATATTGATAATTTCAAGGATGGATCATGTTCACGTGGGGAATATTGGTGATATTAGTTAAAGCAAAATATGGCAAGCATGTGAAATTTTCTTCTCCACTACTAGTGTTCATCTTCATTGGATACTAGGATAGCTTCTCTCAGCTAGGTTTTTCACCTTAGTTCCAATTTCTTATTCCTCTCCTAGTTATAATAGCTAGAGGCCACAACTGATTACTCCCAATGGGTCATCAGTCTAGGCCATTCTCCCAATGGGTCACCAGTCTAGTCCATGCTCTTGGGGAGGACATTGCCATTCATGACCATTAGGATAATAGTGATTGGATCTTGTTTTTCTTATAGTTTATTCCTTTACCACTTTCAGATTATAATTTTCTTCTCCCTGTGATAAGTGGGTTTTTGCTTCTTATTCTTCTAGCTCTTGGTTTCTTTTACCTCATGTACTCTTAGGAGAAGATTTTTTCTCTCCTACTATTGCCAATTTTTGCAAGTTGTACTTTCTAGTTGCATTGACCTATTTTGGTCATCACTAGACATCAATATATAATATAATTTCATTTCATTTCTAGGTTACTGCCTTGGGTGGCCCAATTGACACCTTGTTTCCCCCTTTGATGGAAATATTAAGCTAATTATTGGAAACTTTACAGTGGTATATGGATCTATAGATTCTAGCCTTGTAAGAGTTGGATATAGATTAAGGTTAGTTATTTTATTTCAACTTTTTGGTTGTGATGTAGCCAACACCTTTTATTCTGTGGCATAACTTGTTTTGACTATCTTCATTGTGAAGGTTGTACTCCATTATGGATCTACCTCATTTTTGTTATGATTTTATGATGCCTATTTACTTTGTTCCTATTTTAGGGAGTGTATGCAACATTATGTTTTTAGATATTATTATTTCCTATATTTTCAAGTCTGATTGACCTAATTTGATTAATAGTAAACATTAATATAATGTCTTTTATTTTCTTACCTAAATTAAGGTAATTTGGCCTTGTTTGGCTTTGTTTTACTTCCATTGAACCATTCATCCTTCTAATACATTTATGCAATGTTTTTTTTATGTGTTCCAGTCACCTTTATGCAATCTACTTAGTTTTTCTACTTTCCATTTCATCTCCATGCCATTTTTCCTTCTTGATGTGCTTTTTGTTCATTTCTCTATTGCAAATTATCTGATTTGAGCTTTCTATGTATGCCTATTTATATCTATATGATGGTAGTCTATCTTGATAATGCTAGTTCATCTATGTAGATTTCTTCCTTACCAGCCAGTTTTCTCTGAAAAATGTTGTTATATCATATAGTTTACTTATAAATCATGTTGCAGGTTTTAACTAGTAAGCATAATTATTTGATTAGTGTACAATTTTCATAATTTTTTAATAATATGTTGTAATGTTGCTTCCATTTGTAGAGGTTAGATGGACACAAGTATATAATAAAAACCCAACGGACAAGAGTTCTCAGCAACAAAAGAATAAAAACCAGTTAATGTTGCGACCGTGCTTTCCTAGTTTTGTCCGTGAATGTGAGATTGCAGATACTCAATATCATTTCAAGTTGGTAGTCATTGTCAATAATGAATGGGAGTTTGGAAATATGGTGGATTGTGGTTTGATAGTTTCTTTTGGTTTGGTAGAATAGGTGCAATACTTGACAACAATAAAGTTCAGGTATGGATGATAGCTCACTTCTTGTTGTGTAAGCTAACAACATATTAATGAGAAAGGCATGCCTTTGGAAGAAACTTAATGGTATGGATGATGCACTGCATAGGTTATTGATACTCAATTAAGTACTAGTCCACTCCGTTTCTCTTTTCTAAGATCTTTGTGAGATTATAAGAATATTTTCTTATGCTCTCTTTTGCAAATTTGTTCTCAATTAATAGGTATTTGATTGTACATCTTGTAGGATTCATCATCAACAAGATCCAAGTGTTTGTTAGAGATAATGATCATATTTATAACTTAGATGAATTAGGACTTAGGATTTAGATGTATAATAAAGTCCCACTAATAAAGTGATTTATTAATGAGGCATCAAAATAAAGTAATTAATGTAGTGGTTATTGGTCAGGTATCTGGCAGTTACGTAATGCACACTTCTTCTACGACTATGTAATGGGACATTACATTACATAACTTTTGGGTATAAGCATTATTGGATCGTTTCTATATCATATGACTTTTGAGGATGTTGGGACAACAAATTTGAGATGTGGTGGAGGCCTTAGCGCTTTTTATTTGTAATAGCTTCATTTCGCCGATGTTGTAAGTCTGCGCAGCGCTTCCACCCGATAATAATTTCATGAAATATGTTCCAGTGACGGTGTAGGTATGGTTTCTAATAGACTTTCTATATTTACATAATTATTTCTCTTCTTACTGATTTAAAATCATTGTTTTATAACTTATAACTCTGCTCTTTTATTACAGGATCAACTACCTTGGAGAGGCTAGGAAAAATATGGCTATTTCAAAGGTGTTTCTTTACCATTGGAAGTTATGTTGTTTCAAACAATGAATTTGATCTGCTCTGATATGTCCAAAGTTCAATTAAACAATCCTGCAAAGAAGGCAACCAGAACGTGCAGTAGAAGCCATGGTAAGTCAGATTTGGGTTTACATGATGTTACATTCCATGATAATTGTAATTGATTTTTTTATTGAAGCATTAAAAAAGATAAACTTCCTAAGAAGGACTATAAGAATACTTATAAAGGTTGGGTATTTACTCAACTGTTATTCCTTGAAATGTTTTGGGCTGCAATGAAACTATGACAAGGCATCTCACAGCCTACTTAAGGTCTTCAAGATGGTCGTTGAGACCGGATGGGGTAAACCTTGATAACTTACAAAAATGATGGTTGTTGATTATGACCAAACAAGAACTTAAAATTCTCAGCAAATGGATAGACTAAGTTTCTATATTGCAAACATGTCAACAAGGTAAATATTTGAAAATAATTAAAGATGAAGGAAAGGTGCAACCAAAGACTGGGTTAGCAATAAAGTAAAAGTCTCATACCAAAAGTCTTTTAAGTGGGAAACATAATCTCATTCAGTTAGACATCAAATATAAAAAGATGAAATGGAGGAAGGTAGAGAAAGATCCTAGCCACCAATAGTATACTGAAATCTAGAAACAAAATGAAAGCGTACAATGCATTGGCAATGAATGAATCTTGTAACTCAAGGTTAAAAAATGATACCAATTTTTCTTTATCTTTAAATGGTTCTAATTTCAAGTAACAATGGGAAAAAGTGACACCTTTTAGCTATAGGAAGCATTTATGAGAACAATTCAAGAAGGCATGTATCTTCAAGAAACACGTACAGAGAAAATGAATCCAATATAACATAAAAGATGTTTAAATAATGCTATCATATGCTTAAAACAACCATTGATAGATTTGCACAAGAAAACACAGTTAACAACTAATATCCGTAGATGCAGATCATAAGGAAAAAATAATGCTATTTGATAATTGTAGATGAAATCAAGCTTTGATTTAACATGAAAGAGAAGTTCCAATGGAACAATAAGAGTATAGACTAACAAAATGAGCGAAGAATCCTCAGGAAACTTTCTTAGTCTTCAATCAATTACAACAGCCTCAAAGGCTCACAAAACTTAGCCTACAGGCTGCAAAATCCCAAACCTCGAATCCTTCACTTGTGTTTGGTGCGGTTCTTTTATCTTCTTTGAATGCTGGGTAGTACCCTTGATTTGTGGAAGTGATTTCTAATCATAGACAAAATGGTTGTGCTGGAAATAAATGGATCAACATTTCACATTTATTTTTTGTCCACTCTCCACATGATTTCTTGCTAACTTTTGTTTTTTTCTCAATAAATTTATCAATGAAAGCTCCCAGTGATAGGTCAGTTAGGGGATCACCAGTATACACAATAGTGACACCTAAGGGAAGAGTTCGTGCCATTGTTGCGACTGATGGGCGTACATATGATGCCAAAGCCACAATTTCCCCCAACATGCATGATTTGCATTACAATAAGAAGGTTCACATGTCTGAGAATCATAGTATCCAGATCTAGGCCAAGCATTTCTTTTGCTTAGTTTGCGAGACAGATTATTTGTATTTAATATGTCTTGTAAAAAAATGATATTTCCTTGATAACTCTATACTATTCACTGTTATTCCTGGCATTTCCAAACATGTCCTCTTCATCTTCACTTTTGTCATCTCCAGAATCAGAAGAATGACTAGGAATTTCTCCATCGTCGAATTCAGAATCACGTTTATCAACACCTTCTACCTTAGTAATATTGGAAATTGGATCTGAGTTGATAAAGCACCAAGAAGTGGCTTTGAGGGTTACGTTCTTACATTTGTTCACCTTGTTCCATAACATCCTCAAAATGTTAAAAATGCAGCAACATGCTTTGAGTGTATATCAGACTTCAATGCTTTTGAACATAAGCCCTAGAAACATCTCTGTCTTTGATGACTTCAAGAGAACAAGAATCAAAAGTGTTGAATAAAGATCACGATAAATCATGTAAATTTTGATAAATATGTTAATCCCTATGCTGGCCTTATCATTGGGAGAATGATATCCTCAACTTTTTAGCTCATATCAATCATGTTATATGTTTTTTTAATATTTTTAGCATCATAGATATCAACAGTCTGTTGTTATTTATTTCATTATCGACCCCTACAAATGATGTCTAGCGTACATGAATAAGCTTGATACTTCTGCAAGTATTGTAGAGACTTCAAGGGTACTAGCTCAATGGAAGATAACCTACCCTTACAGGAAGGATATTGGTGGTTCGATTTCTCCATGCCCTATCCAGAAAAATTAGTGAATATTTGCATATAAAATGACTAAATTAGAAACCAAAAAATGAGAGATAAGTGACCAACAAATGGGAGATAAGAAACCAAACAAATGACCAAAAATCACATAAAAATGTAAATGATAGCTTTGGTGGCTAATTTTCTGTCTCTTATCACCAACCATATGACCCGATTAATGAACAAACATGACCATATTAGTGACCACACATATGACCAGATTAATGACCAAATATGCGACCAAATTAATGACCAGCCGACAAGCTATAAATTACCAAACTATATATGACCACATTTTTTGTCGCATGATAAAAGACCAAAAATTAGCCACCAGTGATCGCCAAATCAAAAGTGGTCATTTATAGGTGGATTTTGGTCTTTTTTTTGTCACTTATCTCTCATTATGTACTAGTGATCTATAAATAGGATGTGATGGAAAGATGAAAAGTAATGTAATGTGAGGTACTAAAAGAGTGTAGTGAATTCATGCTTGTCCTTTGTGATTTAGTAAATCATTATTGTAAATGGTGGTAAATATTTTTGCTAATATATGAATGGTAAAACTCAATGGTTTGTTAGTTTTTCCTTGTATTTGGTTTTCCAAGGTAATTTCTTTGTATTATGTGATTGTGTCTTGTGCCATTGTTTAATCTATTTAACTATAAGAATCTTTATTCACACTCATTGTATTAGGTATTGGAACCCGACAGTTGGTATCAAAGCTCCTTGCTTCATCTGAAAAACTTCTTCCTCTACCTCCAGGAGGGTTATAGGTTCCTTGATCAGAAGGTCATTTTGATCATGGGTGATCAGAGACGGTATGAACTGGGTAATTTTTTCAATGTCATTCCTCCTGTCCTACCTTGGTTCAGACATTATCCCAAAAAAATGTTGGTTCATAGAAGTCTCTATACCTTCCCTGGTTTCTACCCATTCACCTCTAGAATTATTTATGGAGAATATTTTATTTGCATCCTGTTTTGGATGACCGAGCGCTGGAAAAATTTTGTATTCCTCTCCCTTCTTTTAGCCACCAGTTCCTATATTTCTGTTGCCATAGATTTTCCTCCTTCTTTTCCCGCTCCTCGAGTTGAGAATAGAGTATGGGTTCTTCCATTTGCAGATTGCTTTTGTATCCTTCATTCATCCCAATGGAATGGATCTCCTGGATGTGAGATTCAATGAGCTTTTTGTCTATGAAAATATTCCCAAATTCTTCCTTGTTCCATTTTTTTATTCTACTTTTCAACCCTTTTAGTTTCTGTTGGAACTTGTACATGCTCTGGCCCTCAGCTTCATTAGTTCTTCCCACCAAATTTTGACCTTTTCCTTGAAATCAGGATGTTCTAGCCAGAATTGTTCGAATTGGAAGGTACTGAGATCCCAAACCACTCCACATCAATTCTATGGGCCAGTGGTCAGATCCAACTCCTAGGAGAGTGGTTGAATGCATTTCACTGCCCAGATCTACAATAGATTTTGAGACAAAAAAATGATCAAGTCGGGACGCAATGTGCCTCTCCCCTGACCGCTTGTTGTTCCAAGTAAACCATCATTCTCCTATGATGATGTATACTAGTGCTAGTTCCTCAATTGTGTCCCAAAAGCTTTCACACTCTACCTCCATCCTGCGTCGACCACCCTTTTTCTCCTCCAAAGAGGTGATAAGCCTTTGAAATCATCCCCGAATATGCAATGGGCCTCGAACGCTTGTTCGTGAACCTTCCATGAAGACCTGATAAAGTACCTTCTTTCACCGGGATTATGGGGTCCATAAACATTCGTAATCATTCCTTCCACTAGAAATACTACCACCTTAAAGTCAGCTGATAAGAGACATATGGTGTCATGGAAACCCCCTAAGATGACCCTAGTAGGGTCCCATAGGATACCTAAACCACCTGCATAACTGTTTGTATCAATGCTTATCCCTTCACTTCCCTTCCAAATTTTCTTACTAAGATCCTCAATCTAAGCTACTGGGCATTTGGTTTCTTGAATGAAAACTATGGCTGGATTTGTTCGCTTGATCTTTTTAATCAATTTTTTTAACTTTATGTGGGTTGTTTAAGCCCTTGATATTCCAAGATAAAATATTCATTGGGAAACTTACAGGCCTAGCGCCGTCTTGATGGTTGGGTACTGTCTCGACTCAACCAACCGCCTACCTACTTCTACAACTCTCTGTTTGTTCGATTTCCTATCAAACTTCTTGGTGGGTTCTTTGAACTTCCTTTTCATCTCCTTATGGGAACTCACGTTTATCCCAAGGTTATTTGAAGCCTGGGATCTGAGGATGGTTTCTTTTAGCATGATTACTTGTTCCTATGGGTCATATCCCTTTCCTACATTCGTACATGCCTGCTCTATCCCTTCCAAGTCTAGATCTTTGATGTCCATATCCTCTACTTCCTCTCCTAGTTCTCGCTCCTCCTCTTTCTATTTTCCTTTGGTATTCTCTTCCTCCATTTGGGTAGTTTCTCCCTCTATTTCCTGGAGGGTTTGGTGTCACTGTTTACCCTCCATTTGATTATCTATAGTTTCCTTCGTTAGGTCTTCTAGCATCTCGAATTTGTTTGATACCATTTTCTTCTTGTGGACTTTCTGAGTCTCATGCTTATGTCCTTCTCTCTTCCTTGATGGAACCCTTGTAAACCCTTGGTCCTTCTTTTCTTCTCCCTTCCCTATAGTACTAGTCTTTGGGTGGTTCATGGGACAATCCCTAAACAAATGACCATATTCATGACATATTCAGCAATGAAAGGGGATCCTCTCATAATCTAGGGTTTGCTCCCAATCCTTATCGTCCCATGTCACCTGGATTGCTTCTGGTAGTTCTTTGGTCAGATCCATGTAAACATAGATCCATCTGTATGCTGTGTATCTTTGGATCCAAGATTGCTTCAATATTTTGATGAAATTTCCCAATGAATTCCCCAGATCCTTCAGTATTTCCAGAAATCAATATTCCCCATGCAAGGAATACAATCTGATATAGACATGAGCTACTTTCATGTCTTCTTTGTCTGGGAAAAATGTCTCTTTTCAGGGTATTAGAAAAAGGCCCACCGAATAGAAAAAGTACAGACCCCCATCTAGGACCATGTTCCTATATTCTAAGTTGAAGAAAGAAATTATGTCGAAGAAACCCTTAGATCCTAGCTGAAGGTCAGAGTCCCCCTTAGGTTTCTAGGAAGAGTTGATCCACTAAATTAGGGATTTTTTCGACGGCTGCATTCCCACAAATTTCCCAATCAGCGCATGATCTAGCATATATTGGATCTTTTCCCTAATCTTGGACGATCTAACCTGCATGGTCGGAATCAAGGTCACTTTAGGCATGCACTGCCTTGACTTCCGAACCATCGGTTTTCTATCCTTATTCAGATCTAGATCTATCGGGATGTTCCCGATCTGCAATCTCGGTCTCTCTGGACCCAAGGATGCTCCTCCGCCTCCCCCAATACCTTCTGTCATGCCCTCATCATGCCCCCATCAGATTTCCTTCCTCTGAAAAACCCCGATTATGCCTTTCGCCTACAATCTTCTCCGAGCGCCTCAAATCAATCATCATTGGTTCCACTTGTTACTTTAAGTTTTTATGTTCTAAATTGCTTTCTAAGCTCTTGTTTCACGAGTCTATGAAGAATACCAGTATAAATTTTGCGTCTATAGTTTGGCCCCATTGGTTGATGAACATGTTTGCCATTTTATTGTAATACAAGTCCATAGTGTTAACTAGTTGAAGTAGTGGCTCCTCCATTTCAGACCACCCCAAAATTATGTCAGTAATATAATATTTCATGTAATTTTTGTTTTAGTAGCTTAATACAATTTGCAGACTTTAAAAAAAATACATTAATAACAATAAATATAATAAACCCAAACAAATAAAAGAAAACTTCACAATAAATTGAATAATGAAGCAGCAGTTAGAGCTAATAATAATACTTACACATCTTCATATAAACATGTGTATCTAAAGTTAGGAAAACAAGCATTCCATCTATAGAGACCTCCCCTACCAGAGGTAACCACTAAAATAATATAAGATATTGTAGGCTGACATAACTAACTTCCTAAGATACACTCATGAACCACAATGAAGGAACATTATGGAGACCTAATGACTCAAACAGTATGTTACATATGTGGCGGTGATGCTTATATTAAAAGTTATATCACATAACTTCCATTAGGAAATATAACACATGCTAAGATTAAAGTGATTTTTGAGTGTTTTGTGGCGTTTCAAGATGGTTTAAATGTTATATTTTTTTAATAATTTTAGCAATGTAATTAGTAAATCATGTCTTCAGAGAAAGATAACATTTAAGTGGTGAATAAAGAAGACTTATGGAAATGAGGACGTTTTGGAAATCTTGCTTTATGTAAATCCCTATTGAATTGGAAGGATGTGTCATCATTGTTTGGAAGTGATTTTCTACCATGTTTGTTTTTCAATTAAAGTATGATATAGAAAGCATTTTTTAAGTTAAAATGCTAAAGACACTATTTACTTTTACAAGGTAGTGATTGGATAAGTATGAAAATTCATTCTATAAATATAGCGAAAAAAAGCTTTTGATGGAAAAGAAAAATATACATAAAAAAAATCCAAAAAAGAAAAAACCATTATAAACTTTAAATTATATATTATAAATCTAAAATTAAAAAAATTAAAAAACAATTATTTCTTAATAAATTTTAATATCTTATTAAAATTAATTTAGATAATATTTTTTTATTTAACTTTTAAATAATATTTTAGTAGCAAAAAAATAATGATATGTTAAATTGTACCTTGTTTCGAAGGACTTTAATCTCCTGCAGCATCATGTCATCCTCCATACCATACAATTATGGAAAAGTAATTTAGAAAATTAATTAGATGAGATGGTATAAACAATAGAATAGAATATAATGTCATTATTTTAAAACTAAATTAATTTGTGAAAATATTCTAAAATCTAAATTTAATAAAATATTATATAAAAAATGTAATTATTTAAAAAATACCTTTTTGGATCGTACTTGATTTGCTCCTGTCTGGAGACGATTTTCTAATTGATTCAATTCTTGTAATGTCATAGAACCACACTCCTCTCCCATTAAGTATCTGCGAATGTTTATTATTAAACATCTTTATGAGATACATGCACATACAACCAAACGAATAGAAAAACAAAAAGTGAAACTTACCTACGTAACGTGTATTTGTGTATATATTTACATATACATAATGTGAGTGGGCCTAATGGTTAAGAGCATGTGTTTCCTCTTAGGAAGTCATAGGTTCAAATCCAGAGGGGGTAGTGTATGTACACCTCTGTAGACTTTAGCAGTTAAATCGCTGCGCAGAGGGGGGTCCCTTGTCCCACAAACAAGGGGGTCTCATACACCAATTTGGTGTCTCGCTTAGCGGTGACCTTAAAAATAGATTATTATTATTATTATTATTATTTATATAAATACCTTTGTTAACACGCGTGAATACACATACATTCAATCATGTAACCTAAATAGGCATGTTAGTATTCTCAAATACATAGATCATAATGACTATAAATTAACTAAAATATCAAAGATCATAATGACTATAAATTCTAATTTAAAACACACATTCATTTATAGGATATTAGATCAACGTTATGCATCAAAGATCATAATGAATATAAATTCTAATTTAAAACACAGAAAACTGAACAACATTTATTTGTAGGGTATTATATCATAGTTATGCATCATACTTCATAATAATTATAAATTTTAATTTTTTTATATCATTATTATGTATATTACTTTAAACTATATGAAAAAATTAATTTTTTATTCTATAAAATATGGTTTTAATTTTATGAATTATTATTAGAAATAAAGTATGAATTAAAACTTGATTGAGCTACACGTTTTTGTATTTACAATTATTGGACTAAAATAGCAACGTTTATTTATAGGGCAGTATATCATTGATATGCATCATTATAAATTCTAATTTTTTTATCTCAATATTATGTATATTGCTTTAAACTATATGGAAAATCAATTTTTAAGTTACAAGATATGGTTTCATTTTTATGAATTATTATTAGAATGGAAGCATGGATTAAAATTTGATTGAGTTACATGTTTTTGTATTTACAATTATTGGATTGCTAAGTGTGTTTATGTTTAGGATTTTCTCATATAATATCATGTGTAAACTTCTTAAAAACATGTTAATATGACATGAATTAGGTGTAGTTTGGGTGGTTGGAAGGAATGATTGTTATCCTCCCCACTCGAATCAATTCTCGTAAGTGACATGTTGAGCTCTTAAATGAGCATATTGTTGTATTAGCCTTGAGATGTGAAGAATTTGGTTACCCTGGATACCATCCTCAAAATAAGGGGAAGAACCTGGTGGGTTAAAAGTTAAAACTAAGAGTATGCAAATCATAGTTGTCTTAATTATCTTGTTTGGTTGGTCCTAATTGATATAATATTTTCTCCATTCACTCCAATTTTAGTCTCTTAAGAGCTCCAATTTAGAAGCTAGTCCCTTAAGAGCCCCATGTCATTCTTGTTTTAGTTAGTTAGATATAATGAAAGAAAAAATCATATGAGGTATTATATAGATTGGATTTTACAAAGTTTTTGAATTTTTTTTTATAATTTTTTTTTTAATAATCAAGTGATATGTATATATATTTTATGTGTATGCAAACGTTATAATTAAAATCAAATAGGTAGTATCACATGGTGAGATGAACAAAACATAAATAGTATGAGTTTTAAAAGTATAAAATATCCAAAATTATATGGTCTAGGACCATAATATAGAGAGCTAAAAAACAAGTATGATGGTTAGTTGACCACAATAAAGATAACTATAATTTAAAGAAACAACAATGGATTCTTGATTTGTATGCTGGTCACGATCATAGAAAGTGGGACCTCACCCAATAAATGGTGGATCATCAACATCATGAGCGGAATCCCATGCATCATCTTCCTAATTTGTCTTAGCCATTATCTTATTTCATCTTTAGTCACTTATTGATTGCAATATCCAAGACCAACCTGAGGTAATTGTAATCAAATGCTTAAGGGAGAGGTGGGTGACTCTAAAGATCTAGATATGGATTTGATATTCACTGTGTTATCAAACATGACAAACTTTTCTATGAAAATCCGTGATATTAGACCAATGAAAATGAGTTAAATTAGGAGGAAAGTGCACTTTTCGAGGAACTTGGCCATGCAGATGTACCCCATAAATCCATTATCCACTACAAGTGTTCTAGTTATAGCTCCATCTTCCCAGCTTGGGTCAAGACATGAGAGAGCATATTTTTAGAGGTCAGAGCTCTATAATATTAAGTGAAATGAATAAAATGATCATGTTTACAAATACATTCATTCCACTTTTAACTAGATAAATAAGAAAATATATATTCTAACAAATTTCTATGCTACATGAAATTTAATGGCCAATGTAATCTTATCATGAAGAAGAAGGAATTTTCAAGTAATAACCCCAAGAAGGAACATAACACACATTTTTGAGACCATTCCCAAGTCGATTCAGTAAAAGTATAGTGCGAAAAATTATGATTAATAGTTTAATGTCCATGACAAAAGGGGTATTTGGGCTATGGAAATCCCGAATCTTTTAGGTGTTGGTTAAAAGGAAGGTCACCTAGAATCAATGACCAACCAAAAATTACCTTTTTAGGTTCAATCATTTATTCCCCTACTCACTGAAGTTGAAGAAGCCATGTTTATTTCCTTGAGTGAATTCTTTAAAGCTTGTTCATCTTGATGTTTAATATTGAGCCATTAATAACCATTTGTTGGCTTATATTTACTATAGTGTTTAGACCCCTTCCACTTCTAGCATGTATTTCCACCATACCAATGGGATGAGAATGTCTAGTTTATGAAATAACTTATATGTAACTAAATCATGAACTCTCTCAAGAGTAGCTTTATCAAGTTAAAAAAATCCAAGTTAAAAAAATCCAAAAATTGTCTTTCAAAGGTGCCCAAGTCATCTAGCAATGGGAGCAACCATCATACAGGTCCTTAGCTTATATAATATTGTTCCAAAACAATGTGCTTTACTGAAAACTAAGAATATATATCCAAACTAAGGATTTCCTTTAAAGAGAAGTAAATGAGATGACCAATAAATGTTGTAGCATGTGAGATTCACACTTGTTGTATTAATAGACACCACCGACTAGTAAGTGCATTAAGTGATCCACTCATGAGATGCATTAATACATGACCCACTAGGTGATGATATGATACATGACCCACTCATCTTGGTTTGGTTTGATTTTGTAAGTAAGTTTTGTCTTATCCTTGGCTATTCCAACCATATATAATGTCAATATGAATTATGGTTAATGTTTGTGATCATGTTCATTCATAAGACTATAAATCCTATGGACTAGAAGAAGATATTAGAGAATGGCCTCCCATAGTCACTTAGGTTGATGTGTCTCCACAAACTTTACAAACTTTTCAAATGGCCATCAAATCAAGTGAAAAAAACTAGTGATGAATGTTAGGTCTTCATGACAGATGTTTTTGAGGAAATAACATATATACATAAAGGATTGGGAAATGAAATATGATAAGGAAATACAAGTAATTAGAAGGAAATATATATTGATATTGATGAAGGAATAGACATAGGGGCATAAGATAAAAATCCTAATGTTGGGAGTTGATTATGAGATTCAAAAAGAAAAGTTGGAGGAGGAGGAAACAAAGGTGAAAGAGTTTTAGGAAAGAGTTATCTAGCAATAACTAGACCATAGGCTTAGCTTTGAAGAGCTTGGGAACATGGTTCCCTATGAATCATCAATTGGTTCTCCAAGTGTGGCAGAAATGGAAGAGGAAATCGTTCGACAATCCCTACAAGAACTCTCCAATTGGGCCTCGAGAAAAGGACAAGCAAAGCCCAATACCTTTGGACAAGTTTAATATGCAATCTTAGTTTTGATGTTTTGTAAAGTTTTGGTTTTGTTAGGACAATTTATACAATTAGAAACCAACCATGATCAATTCAATTTTGTACAATATTTCATTAATCCCCCCGCCTCTCTCTCTCTCTCTCAAATTTCATCTTTATTTAATATACTTATTTTAAATATAATTCATAACTAACAAGTTTGATTCTATTGCGTTTTGCTACAAATTTTCAATATTAATATCATATTGTTCCATTCATCACCTCCCTCCCTCCCTCCCTCCCTCTCTCTAACAAGTTTGATTCTATTGCGTTTTGCTACGAATTTTCAATATTAATATCATATTGTTCTATTCATCACTTATGTCCCATAAAAGGACATATCTTCCACATTTTTTACAAATACTTCATAATGTTTTATTTATTTATGTTTATATTTTAATTTTTTTTATATAGTTAATGTTTTATTTATTTAAATAAATTTTTTAATATTTAATATTTATTTTATTATTATTAATTATCAATATATAATTATGTTTCTATTAAATTAATATCAATATAAACCAAGTTAAACATTTTAAATTTTTTTATATAATTACTGTTTTATTTATTTAAATAATTTCTTTATATTTAATATTTATTTTATTATTATTAATTATCAATATATAATTATGTTTCTATTAAAATAATATCGATATAAACCAAGTTGAACATGGAAGAAATTATTTGGTCTAATCAAATGATTTCTTTACACCCTATTGGACTAAATCTTGATGTCATATGTTTTTTATATCTATGTATTACTATTATCATTCATTTATATTTTCAATATATTTTAATTACAATTGGTAGATAAATTAAGGTTTTCAAAATTATTAAATTTTATTTTCAACTTAGTTGTACATGGCTGGCATATGTATTAATATTATAATCGACTTATACTTTCAATATATTCTAATTATAATAGGGAGCTAAATTAAGATTTTTAAAATTATTAAATTTTAATTTCAACTTAGTTGTATATGGTTGGCATTGAAATAGATATGTATTTATTAAACATTAAATTTTCTTTTAATAAAATTAATATATATGTATATATATATATATGAAACTTAAATCTAAGTGGAGAGTATAATAATATTTCTTTTAACTATTTGATTTACATTAAATTGACAAATTTTAAGATATTTTTTAAATAAATTTTTGAAAATAAACCTTTCTAATGATATCAATTACAAAATAGAAAAATCTCTATATATTTTATCTATATATATTTTAACAAATATAATGATTTAAATGTCAAAATAAAATGACAAATATAATTATTCTATAATGTGTATTATGGAAATGGTGGGTTACTGGATTAGGTAGATAGATATAGATAACATCATAAGTAGAATGAGTCTATAATGGGTAGTGTTGAAATAGTTAAGTGGAAAGAGTTTTAGGATTTAAGTTGAATTTTATAAGTTTTAAAAATAATTTATGTAATTTATAAAGTTATTTTTATTTATATATTATTATTTTTATAGGGGAAGATTTTTTTTAAAAATTGTATATTTTTATGCCCATTTGATAAGTGGAGGATATTTATGGCACATAAGAACTTTGTATTTGACATGGACTTGTACAAATAATATTAACACCCTCATTTTATTCCCTTTTGTAACTTAAGCCATAGCCTTAACTCTAGCCCTAAATTTAGCTGTCATGCCCTACCTACCACAAATCCTCATGCCCCTTGCACACCACCTCTAGAAGGCCCTTCTTGTAACACCCTAGTTTTGACCCCGAGGGGGAGGGGAATGTAATACCCTAGTTTTGACCTCATGGTATTGAATTGTACATGATGTATATATTATTGAGATCATGGCATGGAGCTCAAGGACAAGGCCCTATCATTGATCTGGTGTTTTGTATGGTGTTTTGTATAAGTGACCATGGTCGGTGCCTATGGTGATAGTGCTAAGTCAAGCACAACATATTTTGAATATCATGTAAATACACAATTTAATAAAATACCACAACTAGCTATGGGACTGCAACATGAAAGAGATGGGGGCATGATTCCACAAGGGATAGGGTGGGGAGTTAGTCAAACCCCTGAGCCAATAGGGTGTGACCAGATGTCAATGGTGAAACCCATGAACCCTCAGCTACCTTTCTGTCCTCTGTCCTCAATCATCAATTTCTTCTATAAGTTGGCTGAGGCAATTAATGCCTTGGGCAGAGCAAGGCATGGCGGGTTGATTTCTTGTATGAGCAAGTCTGTAGTCTGGGAATCCTCTATCTTGATTCTGACACAAGGAAGCACGTGGATGCATGCCAGTCCGTCCTTTCTCTCAGCCGCGAGAAGGTTTTGTTGTTGTTCCTCGTGGTGGGAGGACATGATTCTATTCATTATTCTTGACCATTCTACCATTCTCGTTCGAGACCAGTGGATCATTTTGATCAGTTTGTTCATGCATGTTGTTGATGGTTTGACCATCCTGAGTGGAAAAAGTGTGGTTCCGTGGTGTTTTCCTGAGTGAAATTATGGTATGAGACTCTGTTTTCTCTATGTTACAGAGTGGAGCCTGTGTGGTTTTGTTTTCCCTATGGATTGTTGTGATGTGCATCCCTGTTTTGGTTTGAAAGACTTAAGAGTGGAAGCGGCCGGAATTGGTGATAACTCTAGTGAAGAGAGGAACCTCATAGACATATCAAGAGGGGTTGGAAAATCCTTTAATGCACACCTTGAAGAGCACTGGAAGGGAAGGTATGGCATGAGGGAACTGTGTAGTAGTGAAGGGAATACTTCCTTGTGTTGGGTGTGTAGGTATAGTGAAGTTCCAAGATGGATAGATCTAGTGTAGGTGTCCATAGCTCTGTGGTTGAGCTCACTAGCTAGCAATTCTACCTTTCCATTGCCTTAGCAGTTTGAGAAACCCAATTGTAGGTTGGTTTGGCTGTGTTTTGTTGTGTGTTTGTCCTTGTGTGTGATCCTTGGATGGATAGTCTAAGAAACCCGACTGTAGGTTGGTTTGACTGTGTTTTGATGTATGTGGGCTATGTGTGAGCCTTTTGTTCCCTAGTTCCTTGTGGAAATCATGCCCAAATCAAGGGTGGCAGTGTGTTGAGAGATTAATGAACACACTGGACTATGGTTGGGTGGAACGTTGCAACGACATAGCTAGTTGCGAGACAAATCCATCACTCAAGATAAGTATTCTTGATCATTCTTTCTTATACAATGTAGTTGATTAGGAACGAATGACTGAATTAATGAATATGATGAATGCTTGCAATGTTTCAATAGATCTTATTGTGATAAATGTTCCTACATTTGCATTTTTTTATGCCATGTATTTACTTATGAATTGCTATGTTTATGTTGAATACTTATGGATGATTTAAGTACAAATTTACTTGTGAATATTTCCTACATTTACATTTATATTTTCCTGGTATGTTTCAATGCATTTTTTCCTAAGTCCATGAAGGATAGAATTATGATCAAAGGGTCATAATTGCTTTGATTTGTTGTTTCGACCCCTTGGAATCTTCCTAAGGGAGGTAGAAAGAGGAAACCAAAAAAGAGCAGTTGAACAGTGCAGGAATGTTATGTTTTCGTACCCCGAGATCCACTTGTGGGAGGCGGAGGGTGGAAGTGAAAAAGCACATAAAATATCTAAGGAAAAATTTAACTTTCCAGTTTTTGAAATCCGAGGTTGGAAAGCAAAATTCGGAAGTGCAGAAAAGGATAAGGTCGAAAGCTAAGTTTTTCGGTTCCTGAGTTCCGTACTGGACGACAGAAATGTGGAATATAGAATGCGGAACCATGGATAGAATTTTCGTCGCTTGATAGTTTTCTGACTTCCGAGTTTCGGAAATGCGGAAGTGCGGAAGTGCGAAAGGAGGAAGGTAGAATCGTGGATGAAGGA
This sequence comes from Pseudotsuga menziesii, assembly GCA_001517045.1. Classification (NCBI taxonomy): domain Eukaryota; kingdom Viridiplantae; phylum Streptophyta; class Pinopsida; order Pinales; family Pinaceae; genus Pseudotsuga; species Pseudotsuga menziesii. The sequence continues at coordinate 83,121 of LPNX010293417.1, forward strand.
CTTCGTCACTCATTATGTTTCAATTTCTGAGTCCCGAGGTCAGAAGGTGGAAAGTGGAAGTGCAGAGGGCAGAAGATTGGATGAACATTTCGTTGAATGTTAAAGTTCTGGTTCCTGAGTTCTGAGGTCAGAAGGTGGACGATGAAAGTTGGACCATTCACTCCATCGAAACATTGAGGTTTTGATTCCCGAGTTCCAAGTTCGGAAGGTGGAAGCGAAAGTACATAAAAGGCAAGGTTAGTGCAGGAATGACCATTCTGGTTACAAAATGGATCTGTCAAGGGTGAAACGATTGTTATAGTGGTTTCTAAGCCTGAGGATGAAGGTTGAAGAGTGTGTTAACTCCCATGCCCTGTGTTAGAAAGTAGAAAAAAAGGTTCTTAAAGAAAAAAATTTAAATTATCCGCATTATGGGGTATGGGGACGTTATAGATTGGTATGAGAGCCATGGGTTGCAACACTGGGCCTAAAGGGGCCAAGTAAGGTAGTTAAGTCGTTAAAGAATGGACTTCAAATCGATGGTGAACTCGATTGTATTAGGATTTCGCACCCCATAAAGTGACTTTTTCACCTCCAATATTTGTGCACGATATCCAATGGGGATAAGACACGTCATTTAAGATGTTTCCTATCGCGCACAAAAAAAGTTTCTTTATCTGTGCGTGTTCACCCAGCGAAATCACCGTCAATCGTTGAGCTGTTAGGGGATCAACCTTCTCCGTTGATATTAATCTCCTTGGTGGCGATTAGTTTCCAATTTTGCAGTAAATAGTCTGTAAGTGATTTTTGAATTCTGAGATTGCCTAACGATGTGTTTGATTAACACATTTTTGCAGAGTCATAGTGCATATTGTAAAAGTTGTTTTTGGTGCAACCATGAGAACCTATGACAGGTATGATGCTCAGAATCCCTATGAGCATGAGGAAGATGCCATGGGGGAAAACATCAAAGTTGGAAATGTTGAGACAGAGTCTAATGGCAGAATATTTCAAGAGACTCCCCCAGATTTGCAGCCACCATGAGAAGCCTAAGGGTGGAGATGCAAAGCTAAAGAGAAGATAATGAAAGGTTGGTTAAAGCTTAGGAAGAGCAGAATCAACTGAATGTAGCCATGCTGCAGAGTTTGACAGACATTCAAAGAAAGATGAACTCTGGGCATAGGGCAACAAATCTGGAAGGAAGTAGGAGCAGTGCTAGAAGAAGAAAAAGGACTTATAGTGGATCGTCTGACTCCGAAGGATCCATTGGGGGATCAAGCTATTCTTCCCACAGGGATAAGAAAAAGAGGCGCTAGCAAAACCACGCATGTGAGGAATTTAAGAAGGCTAAGCCTCCTACTTTTGATGGTGAGGTAAAGAACATTCAAGAAGCTGAAACTTAGCTTCTTGGGATGAGGAAATATTTCCAAGTCCATGATTACTCTGGAAATATGAAGTCTAGGGTATGCATATTAAATTTGGCAGGAAGAGCATCTATACGGTGGAAGCACTTCATGAAAGTGAAGAAGATCAGTGAGAGGAAGATTGTGTGTAAGTAGTTCCAGAATTTTTTCAAGTAGAAGTACCTCTCTGATAGGTACTATGATGGTAACATTAAAGAATTCCATGAGCTAAGATTGGGGTAGCTTATCATGGAAGAGTATGAAAATAAATTCTTGGAGTTGTTAAGGTATGTCAGGAACATCAAGGATGAGAAAGTAAAAATCCAGCGTTTTTTGAGTGGACTACCTCAGCCTTACAAAGACAGGATTGAGTTTGATGAACCTCAAACTTTGGAAGAGGCCTTCAGAAAGACCAAGTATTGTTATGACCAGAACAAAGGAAAGCATGACTACAATAAGACGTGGAAGGACAGAAAGAATGAGAAGTCTGACCAAAGGAAGAAAGGTTTCAAACCTTCTCACTTTCGAAATCAGTAGAGGCATCCATCACAAGCTGTAAACCAGCGAGCTGGAGTGATGGGAGACATGCCAAGAGATCCCGAGGATCTAAGAGAATTTATTCAATGTGATTGTAATCAAATGTTTAAGGGAGAGGTGGGTGACTTTGAAGATCTAGATATGGATTTGATATTCACTGTGTTATCAAACATGACAAACTTATCTATGAAAATCCCTGATATTAGACCAATGCAAATGAGTTAAATTAAGAGGAAAGTGCACTTTTCGAGGAACTTGGACATGCAGATGTACCCCATAAATTCATTATCCACTACAAGTGTTCTAGTTATAGCTCCATCTTCCCAGCTTGGATCAAGACATGAGAGAGCATATTTTTAGAGGTCAGAGCTCCATAATATTAATTGAAATGAAGAAAATGATCATGTTTACAAATACATTCATTCCACTTTTAACTAGATAAAGAATAAAATATCTATTCTAACAAATTTCTATGCTACATGAAATTCAATTGCCAATGTAAGCTTATCATGAAGAAGAAGGAGTTTTCAAGTAATAACCCCAAGAAGGAACATAACACACATTTTTGAGACCATTCCCAAGTCGATTCAGTAAAAGTATAGTGCAAAAAATTATGATTAATAGTTTAGTGTCCATGACGAAAGGGGTATTTGGGCTATGGAAATCTTGAATCTTTTAGGTGTTGGTTAAAAGGAAGGTCACCTAGAGTCAATGGCCAACCAAAAATTACCTTTTCAGGCTAATCATTTATTCCCCTACTCACTAAAGTTGAAGAAGCCATGTTTATTTCCTAGAGTGAATTCTTTAAAGCTTGTTCATCTTGATGTTTAATACTGAGCCATTAATAACCATTTGTTGCATTATATTTAATATAGTGTTTAGGCCCCTTCCACTTCTAGCATGTATTTCCACCATACCAATGGGATGGGAATGTCTAGTTTATGAAATAACTCATATGTAACTAAATCATGAACTCTCTCAAGAGTATCTTTATCAAGTTAACAAATATCCAAACATTGTCTTTCAAAGATGCCCAAGTCATATAGCAATGGGAGCAGCCATCATACAGGTCCTTAGCTTATATATTGTTCCAAAAAAATGTGCTTTACTGAAAACTAGGAAGATATATCCAAATTAAGGATTTCCTTTAAAGAGAAGTAACTGAGATGACCACTAAATGTTGTAGCATGTGAGATTCACACTTGCTGAATTAATAGACACCACCGACTAGTAAGTGCATTATGTGATCCACTCATGAGATGCATTAATACATGACCCACTCATCTTGGTTTGGTTTGATTTTGTAAGTAAGTTTTGTCTTATCCTTGGCTATTCCAACCATATATAATGTCAATATGAATTGTGGTTAATGTTTGTGATCATGTTTATTCATAAGAGTATAAATCCTATGGACTGGAAGAAGATATTAGAGAATGGCCTCTCATAGTCACTTAGGTTGATGTGTCTACACAAACTTTACAAACTTTTCAAATGGCCATCAAATCAAGTGAAAAAAACTAGTGATGAATGTTAGGTCTTCATGACAGATGTTTTTGAGGAAATAACATATATACAGAAAGGATTGGGAAATGAAAAATGATATGGGAATACAAGTAATTAGAAGGAAATATATATTTATATTGATGAAGGCATAGATATAGGGGCATAAGATAAAAATCCTAATGTTGGGAGTTGATTATGAGATTCAAAAAGAAAAGTTGGAGGAGGAGGAAACAAAGGTGAAAGAGTTTTAGGAAATAGTTATCTAGCGATAACTAGAGAATAGGCTTAGCTTTGAAGATCTTGGGAACACGGTTCCCTATGAATCATCAATTGGTTCTCCAAGTGTGGCAAAAATGTAAGAGGACATCGTTTGACAATCTCTACAAGAAAAAATCAACAAGAACTCTCCAATTGGGCCTCGAGAAAAGGACAAGCAAAGCCCAATACCTTTGGACAAGTTTAATATGCAATCTTAGTTTTGATGTTTTGTAAAGTTTTAGTTCTGTTAGGACAATTTATACAATTAGAAACCAACCATGATCAATTCAATTTTGCACAATATTTCATTAATCCCCCCCCTCTCTCTCAAATTTCATCTTTATTTAATATACTTATTTTAAATATAATTCATAACTAACAAGTTTGATTCTATTGCGTTTTGCTACAAATTTTCAGTATTAATATCATATTGTTCCATTCATCACTTATGTCCCATAAAAGAACACCTCTTCCACATTTTTTTTTAAATACTTCATAATGTTTTATTTATTTATATTTATATTTTAAAATTTTTATATAGTTAATGTTTTATTTATTTAAATAATTTTCTTAATATTTAATATTTATTTTATTATTATTAATTATCGATATATAATTATGTTTCTATTAAAATAATATCAATATAAACCATGTTAAACATTTTAAATTTTTTTATATAATTAATGTTTTATTTATTTAAATAATTTTTCTTAATATTTATTTTATTATTATTAATTATCAATATATAATTATGTTTCCATTAAAATAATATCGATATAAACCAAGTTGAACATTGAAGAAATTATTTGGTGTAATCAGATGATTTCTTTACACCCTATTGGACTCAATCTTATGTCATATGTTTTTATATCTATGTATTATTATTATCATTCATTTATATTTTCAATATATTTTAATTATAATTGGTAGATAAATTAAGGTTTTTAAAATTATTTAATTTTATTTTCAAACTTAGTTGTACATGGTTGGCATATGTATTAATATTATAATTGACTTATATTTTCAATATATTCTAATTATATTCATTTATATTTTCAATATATTTTAATTATAATTGGTAGATAAATTAAGGTTTTTAAAATTATTAAATTTTATTTTCAACTTAGTTGTACATGGTTGGCATATGTATTAATATTATAATTGACTTATATTTTCAATATATTCTAATTATAATAAGGAGTTAAATTAAGATTTTTAAAATTATTAAATTTTAATTTCAACTTAGTTGTATATGGTTGGCATTGAAATAGATATGTATTTATTAAACATTAAATTTTCTTTTAATAAAATTAATATATATGTATATATATATATATGAAACTTAAATCTAAGTGGAGAGTATAATAATATTTCTTTTAACTATTTGATTTACATTAAATTGACAAATTTTAAGATATTTTTTTAAATAAATTTTTGAAGGTAAACCTTTCTAATGATATCACTTAAAAAATAGAAAAATCTCTCAATATATTTTAACAAATATAATGATTTAAATGTCAAAATAAAATGACAAATATAATTATTCTATAATTTGTATTATGAAAATGGTGGGTTACTGGATTAGGTAGATAGATATAGATAACATCATAAGTAGAATGAGTCTATAATGGGTAGTGTTGAAATAGTTAAGTGGAAAGAGTTTTAGGATTTAAGTTGAATTTTATAAGTTTTAAAAATAATTTATGTAATTTATAAATTTATTTTTATTTATTATTATATTTATAGGGGAAGATTTTTTTTTAAATTGCATATTTTTATGCCCATTTGATAAGTGGAGGATATTTATGGCACATAAGAACTTTGTATTTGACATAGATTTATACAAATAATACTAACACCCTTATTTCATTCCCTTTTGTAACTAAAGCCATAGCCTTAACTCTAGCTCTAAATTTAGCTCTCATGCCCTACCTACGACAAATCCTCATGCCCATTGCACACCACCTCTAGAAGGCCCTTCTTGTAACACCCTGGTTTTGACCTCGAGGGGGAGCGTAATGTAATACCCCAGTTTTGACCCCATGGTATTGAATTGTACATGATGTATATATTATTGAGATCATGGCATGGAGCTCAAGGAAAAGGCTCTATCATTGATATGGTGTTTTGTATAGGTGACCATGGTCGGTGCCTATGGTGGTAGTGCTAAGTCAAGCACAACATATTTTGAATATCATGTAAATACACAATTTAATAAAATACCATAACTAGCTATGGGTATGCAACGTGAAAGAGATGGGGGCATGATTCCACAAGGGATAGGGTGGGGAGTTAGTCAAACCCCTGAGCCAATAGGGTGTGACTAGATGTCAATGGTGAAACCCGTGAACCCTCAGCTACCTTTTTTTCCTCTGTCCTCAATCATCAATTTCTTCTATAAGTTGGCTGAGGCAGTTAATGCCTTGGGCAGAGCGAGGAAGTTAATGCCTTGGGAAGATCAAGGCATGGCAGGTTGATTTCTTGTATGAGAAAGTCTGCAGTTTGGGAATCCTCTATCTTGCTTTTGACGCAAGGAAGCACGTGGATGCATGCCAGTCCGTCCTTTGTCTTAGCCGCGAGAAGGTTTTGTTGTTGTTCCTTGTGGTGGGAGTACAAGATTCTATTCATTATTCTTGACCATTCTACCATTCTCGTTCGAGACCAGTTGATCATTTTGATCAGTTTGTTCATGCACGTTGTTGATGGTTTGACCATCCTGAGTGGAAGAAGTGTGGTTCCGTGGTGTTTTCCTGAGTGACATTATGGTATGAGACCCTGTTTTCTCTGTGTTACAGAGTGGAGCCTGTGTGGTTGCGTTTTCCCTGTGGATTGTTGTGATGTGCATCCTTGTTTTGGTTTGAAATACTTAAGAGTGGAAGGGGCCGGAATTGGCCGATAACTCTAGTGAAGAGAGGAACCTCACAGACAGATCATGAGGGGTTGGAAAATCCTTTCATGCACACCCTGAAGAGCACTGGAAGGGAAGTTATGGCATGAGGGAACTGTGTAGCAGTGAAGGGAATACTTCCTTGTGTTGGGTGTGTAGGTATAGTGAAGTTCCAAGCTGGATAGATCTAGTGTAGGTGTCCATAGCTCTGTGGTTGAGCTCACTAGCTAGAAATTCTACCTTTCCATTGCCTTAGCAGTTTGAGAAAGCCAAATGTAGGTTGGTTTGGATGTGTTTTGCTGTGTATTTGGCCTTGTGTGTGATCATTGGATGGATAGTCTAAGAAACCTGACTGTAGGTTGGTTTGACTGTGTTTTGATGTATGTGGGCTATGTGTGAGCCTATTGTTCCCTAGTTCCTTGTGGAAATCATGCCCAAATCAAGGGTGGCAATGTGTTGAGAGATTAATGAACACATTGGACTATGGTTGGGTGGAACATTGCAACGACATAGCTAGTTGCGGGACAACTCCATCACTCAAGATAAGTATTCTAATCATTATTGCTTGTACAATGTAGTTGATTAGGAATGAATGGATATGATGAATGCTTGCAATGTTTCAGTAGAGTTTATTGTGATAAATGTTCCTACATTTGCATTTTTTTTGCCATGCATTTACTTCTGAATTGCTATGTTTATGTTGAATGCTTATGGATGATTTAAGTAGAAATTTACTTGTGAATATTTCCTGCATTTACATTTATATTTTCCTGGTATGTTTCAATGCATTTTTTCCTAAGTCCATGAAGGATAAAATCCTGATCAAAGGGTCATAATTCCTTTCATTTGTTGTTTCTACCCCTTGGAATCCGCCTAAGGGAGGCAAAAGGAGGAAACCAGAAAAGAGTAGTTGAACAGGGCAGGAATGTTATGTTTTCACACCCTGGGATCCGCTTGCAGGAGGCGGAGGGTGGAAGTAGAAAAGCACATAAAAGTTCTAAGGAAAAAGTTAACTTTCTGATTTTTGAAATCCGAGGTTGGAAAGAAGAAGTTGGAAGTGTAGAAAAGGATAAGGTCGAAAGCTAATTTTTTCGGTTCTTGAGTTCCATACTGGAAGACAGAAATGCGGAATGTAGAAAGCGGAACCATGGATAGAATTTTCATCGTTTTGATAGTTTTCCTACTTCCGAGTTTTGGAAATGCGGAAGTGCGAAAGTGCAAAAGGAGGAAGGTAGAACCGTGGATGAAGGACTTCGTCACTTGTTATGTTTCAATTTCTGAGTCTTGAGGTCGGAAGGTGGAAAGCGAAAGTGCAGAGGGTAGAAGATTGGCTGAACATTTTGTTGAATGTTAAAGTTCTGATTCCTGAGTTTTGAGGTTAGAAGGTGGATGACAAAAGTTGGACCATTCACTCTATCGAAACCTTGAGGTTTTGATTCCCAAGTTCCAAGTTCGGAAAGGTGGAAGTGGAAGTGCATAAAAGGCGAGGTTAGTGCGGGAATGACCATTCTGGTTGCAGAATGGATCTGTCAAGGGCGGAACGACTATTACAGTGGTTTCTAAGAATGAGGATGAAGGTTGAAGAGTGTGTTAACTCCCATTCCCTGTGTTAGAAAGGAGAAAAAAAGGTTCTTAAAGAAAAAAAATTAAATTATCCGCATTATGGGGTATGGGGACGTTACAGATTGGTATCATAGCCGCGGGTTGCATCATTGGGCCTAAAGGGGCCAAGTAATATAGTTAAGTAATTAAATAACAGAATTCAAATCGATGATGAACTTGATTGTATAAGGATTTCGCGCCCCATAAAGTGACTTTTTCACCTCCGATATTTGCGTGCGATAGCCAATGGGGATAAGACACGCCATTTAAGCATGTTTCCTATCGCGCACAATTTTTTTTCTTTATCTGTGCATGTTCACCCAGCAAAATCGCCATCAGTGGTTGATTTGTTAGGGGATCAACCTTCTCTGTTGATATTAATCTCCTTGCTGGGGATTAGTTTCCAATTTTGCAGTAAACAGTCTATAAGTGATTTTTGAATTCTGAGATTGCCTAACGGTGTGTTTGATTAACACATTTTTGCAGAGTCATAGTGCAGATTGGAAAAGTTGGTTTTGGTGCAGCCATGAGAACCTATGACAGGTATGATGCTCTAAATCCCTATGAGCACGAGGAAGATGCCATGGGGGAAAACATCAAAGTTGGAAATGTTGAGACAAAGTCTAATCGTAAAATATTTCAAGAGACTCCCCTAGATTTGCAGCCACCATGAGAAGCCTAAGGGTGGAGATGCAAAGCTATAGAGAAGATAATGAACGGTTGGTTAAAGCTCAGGAAGAGAAGAATCAATTGAATGTATCCATGCTGCAGAGTTTGACATACATTCAAAGAAAGATGAACTCTAGGCATAGGGAAACAAATCCAGAAGGAAGTAGGAGCAGTGCTAGAAGAATAAAAAGGACTTATAGTGGATCATCTAACTTCGAAGGATCCATTGGGGGATCAAGCTATTCTTCCCACAGGGATAAGAAAAAGAGGCGCTACTAGAACCACACATGTGAGGAATTTAAGAAGGCTAAGCCTCCTACTTTTGATGGTGAGGTAAAGAACATTCAAGAAGCTGAAACTTAGCTTCTTGGGATGAGGAAATATTTCCAAGTCCACGACTACTCTGGAAATATGAAGTCTAGGGTATGCATATTAATTTTGATAGGAAGAGCATCTATACAGTGGGATCACTTCAGGAAAGTGAAGAAGATCAGTGAGAGGAATATTGTGTGTAAGAAGTTCCATAATTTTTTCAGGTAGAAGTACCTCTCTAATAGGTACTATGATGGTAACATTAAAGAATTCCATGAGCTAAGATTGGGGTAGCTTACCATGGAAGAGTATGAAAATGAATTCTTGGATTTGTTAAGGTATGTCAGGAACATCAAGGATGAGAAAGTAAAAATCCAGCGTTTTCTAAGTGGACTACCTTAGCCTTACAAAGACAGGATTGAGTTTGATGAACCTCGAACTTTGGAAGAGGCCATCAGAAAGACCAAATATTGTCATGACTAGAAAAAAGGCAAGCATGACTACCATAATATGTGGAAGGACAAAAAGAATGAGAAGTTTGACCAAAGGAAGAAAGGTTTCAAACCTTCTCACTTTTGAAATCAGTAGAGGCATCCATCACAAGCTGTAAACCCGCCAACTGGAGTGATGAGAGACATGCCAAGAGATCTTGAGGATCTAAGAGAATTGCTGCAATGTTGGAAATGTGGAGGACCCCACTTGTGTAGGAACTATCCATAGTAGAATGAGAATGCAAGGAAAGTTCAAAACATCCAAGAAGTAGAAACTGTGGGTCAAGTAGCAAGGATTGTCCCTAGGATTTATTCAGCACTGGAGGACCGTCAAGAAGATCATTAGTCAACAGTGACTGAAGTTGTAGGTAAGATTGCTAAGTAATATGTTTTTGTTTTGATTGACCTTGGATCTAATCACAGTTATATTACTCCTAGAGTAGTTGAGATTTGTGCTTTTAAGAAGTTAAAGCATAGCAAATCATGGTTAGCTCAACTAGCCATTGGGACTAAGAGAAAGGTGAGTGAAGTGGTAAATAAATTTCCATTGGTTATGGATGGGTTGGTCACTTATGTAGATCTAAATGTTCTACCACTTGGTTCCTATGATATTCTCATCGAAATGGATTGGTTAGAAGCTTACAAAGTTAAGCTTGACTATTATAATAAGACTTTTGAGTGCATAGATGAAATGCATGTGCAGGTAAAAGACAAATTGTAGAAGCAAAGTCTTGAGAAGAGGTACGAGGGGTATAAATTGGAATAAGATGGACTTCTTACTTATAAGAACAAAGTCTATATTCCCAGTGTAGAAGACTCAAGGAGAATTGTTATGGATGAAATCCATCAAAATCCATATTCTGGTCACCTAGGATACCATAAAACAATTGCCACATCCAGAAAGCAGTATTTTTGGCCAAGAGTGAAAAAGGACATGGCTGAATATGTTTCAAGGTGTATGAAATTTCAGTAGGTGAAGGTTGAACATCAACACCCAGCAGGTTTGTTGCATCCTTTTCCAGTTTCAGAGTGGAAATGGGAAGTTATTTCCATGGATTTTATCACAAGATTGCCAATGACTTGGAGGCAACATGATTCCATCATGGTTGTGGTGGACAAGTTGACAAAGGTAACACATTTTATACCGATTAATTACACACATAAGACTGATGAAATTGCAAAAATCATGAAGGATATTTTCAGATTACATGGATTTCCTAAGGCAATAGTCTCTGATAGGGATGCCAAGTTCACTTCCAATTTTTGGAAGGGGTTGTTTGCAGATTTAGGTACAAAGTTAAACTTCAGCACTTCCTACCATCCTCAGACTCATGGTCAGACCAAGAGAGTGAATCAAGTGTTGGAAGACATGCTTCTCATGTATGTGATGGACAAACCAACCAAGTGGGAATATTACTTACACTTGGTAGAATTTGCATATAATAATGGACATCAAGCATCCTTGGGGATGAGTCCATATGAAGATTTTTATGGAAGAAGGTGTAGGACGCCTGTGACTTGGGATAATCTAGTGAACAGGATTGTACTTAGGTTAGAATCGCTCAAGGAAATGGACCAGGAGGTTGCAAAGATCAGGAAGAATCTAAAAGCATCCCAGGACAGACAGAAAAGCTATGCAGACAAGCATAGGGTGCACAGAGAGTTCAGTGTTGGGGATCATGTTTACCTCAAAGTGAGGGAAATGGAGAGTTCCTTGAAGTTTTGGAGTTGTGCCAAGCTGTCACCTAGATACTGTGGGTGGTTTGAAGTGCTTGAAAGAATAGGGCTAGTTGCATATAGACTTGCATTGCTTGCTAGCACTAGAGATTATAATGTTTTTCATCTCTCTTTGCTCAAGAAATATGTACATGACCATAACCATGTGATTGAATGGGATGTGATCCAAGTGGAACCTGAGGGAGATTTCTAAACTGATCCATTACGCATCCTCGATAGGAAGGTTGCGGTGCTCTGGAATCAAGTCGTTGGAAAAGTAAAGGTGTAGTGGGAGCACTACGGTCCTGAGGAGGCTACATGGGGGATGGAGGATGCCATGTGATTGACACATCCATTTTTGTTCAATTTTGAAGAGCACTGACGACAATGCTATTGTAAGGGGGAGGGGAATGTAACACCCAGGTTTTGACCCCAAATGGGAGGGGAATGTAATACCCCAGTTTTGACCCCATGGTATTGAATTGTACATGATGTATATATTATTGAGATCATGGCATGGAGCTCAAGGCCAAGGTCCTATCATTGATATGGTGTTTTGTATAGGTGATCAAGGTCGATGCCTATGGTGATAGTGCTAAGTTAAGCACGTCATATTTTGAATATCATGTAAATACACAATTTAATTTAATACCACAACTAGCTATGGGACTACAACATGAAAGAGATGGGGGCATGATTCCACAAGGGATAGGGTGGGGATAGGGTGGATAGTGTTGGGTGTGTAGGTATAGTGAACTCCCAAGCTGGATAGATCTAGTGTAGGTGTCCATAGCTTTGTGGTTGAGCTCACTAGCTAGAAATTCTACCTTTCCATTGCCTTAGCAGTCTGAGAAACCCAACTATAGGTTGGTTTGGCTGTGTTTTGTTGTGTATTTGGCCTTGTGTGTGATCCTTGGATGGATAGTCTAAGAAACCCAACTGTAGGTTGGTTTGACTGTGTTTTGATGTATGTGGGCTATGTGTGAGCCTGTTGTTCCCTAGTTCCTTATGGAAATCATGCCCATCTCAAGGGTGGTAGTGTGTTGAGAGATTAATGAACACGCTAGCCTATGGTTTGGTGGAACGGTGTAGCGACATAGCTAGTTGCGGGACAACTCTATCACTCAAGATAACTATTCTCGATCATTCTTTCCTATATAATGTAGTTGCTTAGGAACGAATGACTGACTGAATGAATATGATGAATGCTTGCAATGTTTTAGTAGAGTTTATTGTGATGAATGTTCCTACATTTGCATTTGTTTATGCCATGTATTTACTTATGAATTTCTATTGTGGCTGGGTTAAAACTATGGCCACGTGCTAATGCACATCCCTTCCGTCTAAGGGGAAAAAGGGTAGAGTCTGTAATGGGAAAGCTAGCTGCAACAAAAAACTGTTAGTAGAAAAAATGAATAAATACATACAAACAACAAACTAGACAAAAAATAACTAGACTGTTATACCTTCGAGACTATTTGAAAGGGGGCCACCGTTCCCTAGCTCAGGATGGTACCACTTCTCCACAGATATGGGTAGTGTGGAGGTTGACTCAACACATAGGAAGGGGAGCAAATGGGGCAAGTGGAATGGATGGGATGAGTATCTTGAGAGTGATGGTCTCTCTAAGGACTGCTACAAGTATAGTAACAACAGAGGAAAACAAGCCATGTGTGATGGGGACCTCCACCCCTTTATTTATAGTTTTTTTTCTCTCATTTAGGGTTTTAAGCCTCTAATTAGGGTTTTGGGCCCTACTTAGGGTTTTAAGACCCTTTCTCATGTTTTCTAGCTCTTTTTGGGGTTTTTAGGCCCTTTTTGTGGGCTTGAGCCCCTTTGTGAGATTTTTAGCTCTCTTGTGAGTTTTTTAGCTATTTTTGTGGGTTTTTAGGCCCTTTTTTATTATTTTTTGAGATTTTGAGAGAGAATAAGGTCAAACATAGATGTGGAGGTCATAAAGGGTTAGGAAATGGATGTATGTATGTGGTGTAGGTTGTATGGAGCAAGTTAAACAAATTTTTGTGTTAAAATATTGCTTCCTGATGTGTGAGGGCAAGAACTCATCGTATGGCCGACGAGCATCATTGGACCTTTGGGACAATGGAGAGACCTGCGAAGAAGCGGTGCTTCCTTGTTCGAGACACGATGGCTTTTGGTTTTGCATTAATGTTGGTTCCCATCAATGGGTGAGATATAAAGAATATATGGCATGTATATGGACGAGGCGGGAATACCCATGCTCGTAACAATGTCAAAAGAATAATGCGATCAAGGCTCTAAAATGCAAGAGCTAATCATATACAACTGTTGTTACATAATGATGGCCTCAATGAGAGGCTAAATACAATACTGATATGAAGAAATGATACATCGGACCCATGGAATTCTCATGGAATGCAATATCTTCACAATTGATGACCTGCTGGATCTGGAAGTTTACATAACTGTAGGGACTCACTAACAGAGAGTCAGAGTCTCTATGGTACAATATGCTGCATTAATCATGAATCTATATAGAAGCACTACTTTGAGGGATTCCGATCATTGTTTCCAACGCAACCCGAAAATCACAAGGGGCATGAAACTATCTGGGTCCCTTAATAGAGTCATCAATGTGATAGATTCAGGTGACAATCGAGGTCTTCGACCAAATACTGCATGGACCAATACCCTATACGAATCGCAACGATGCGATGATGTAGTTGAAGTCGAGCACATGAGACCCAACCATCCTGAGAGGCACTAAGGAATCCTCTCAAGTGGTCCAAGGAATTCATCAATGAGGTTAATGAAACTAGGATACAAGGACCTCTGGGTCTAGCCTCTAGAATAGATGTGTTGTCGTCGACAGAGGGAGACATGCAACTTATCAAGGCAATAAGGTTTCCTTGACAAGAGGTGCGAGGGGGATAACCAAAGATGTGGGAAAATATAGGGGCTGGCACACTGAATGGGGGAACAGGAGCAGGGGGAGTGCGGAGGACTCAAAATTCCTTTGTTCAGAGTATGATGACAGGGCTGATTTGGAAGCAAATGAAACTGACTCATGGGAGATGGATCATAACTATAATACCGGGAATGTAACTGCAAATGGGAAATACTTGGGGGGAGGTATCTTAGACTTTTTACATCCAGGGGATCCAAGGACAACTCATCGCAGAATACTCTGAACAAATGCGACCTAATGGGGGAATGCTTCCAAAGTATAATATATGGGGTGGTTCCTAAAGACACCATTATGGCATGATCTCGTGGATTTTTAACGAGCCCGAGAAAGTAAATGCTCGATGGTGCTCTCAATTTAAGACAGTCTGAAAGCATGAAGAAGACTCCAGTGGGGTATCTTTTTCGTTGATAGTCTCCTGTGTTTGAAAAAGGATAAAAGTGTACAAAGGAGAGCTCGCCCTCCCCTTTTTAGGGGATGTGAGACTTATTTACCATTGGTAGTCCACTCAAGCCGAAAAAGTTTAAACCTGTATTGATTAGATGACCATTCAAATAATTTTACAAGCATGAACGAAACCAAGTTTGCTCGACAATATTTTCTTGATAAGAAGGCTGGAAAAGATCTTAAAGACAACCCATGATGATATTTTTCATAGAGTTTGGTCCCCACGCCCGAGAAAGAATAAAAGGATGCAAAGGGATACACTCCTGGCTTGAGTGTGCCGAGGTGGTCCTTTTTGTGGTAGTCTACATAGTCCACAAAAGGAGATAAACGAGACTATGTAGGCGCCCTTTGTAATACTTTAACGAGCGAGAAAGGAAGCAAGTGTGCTCGATGATCTTTCCATTCGTTTAGGAGTCAGAGAAGAGCTTAACATAAACTTCGTAATGGTCAGCCAAGCAAGGGGGCACTAATGTTTCCCCATTGTGGGACAATGGACGATGGTGCAAAGTAGTCATCTGTGCGGTATGGATGGGGCAGATGACTTGTGAACATGCCAATACATACAGATGAAGACCCACATGGAGGCATGCAAATCGAGGTGACTTTCAGGAAATGGTCCAAAAATCATGGGTTAAACATGAGATTATGGTCTCGCCAAAAGACAGAGGGTGGAAAACTGAAACTAACGGTGCGAACGACGTCCCAAACGGACTCTAGTTGGCGCTGCGGTGCTTGGAAGAAAAATAGACCTAATGAGGCCTATAAACAGGGGGGATCACATGACAAGTGTCATTGTTACTGTTTAGTGTTGAGTTGGAGAGGAGGACCCCAAAATTCTTTCGTTGATTTCTTCTGTTTCGACTGGTATTTTTTGATCTGCGACTTGTGGGTAAGAGTACATGCAAAAATCGTCTCTTTTAGTGGTTTGGTTTGTTGTTTTGCTCACCCAGGGGCCTAGGCTGCCCTGCTAGGGCTTCTCCGAGTCGGGTTGCACCTTTCAAGGCCAAACCCACGACTAGGTCACTCTTTTTGGCCGTACAAAAGCAACTCATTTGCTTATGTCGGGAAGAAAGGTGCGACTTGAGGTCACCTCTGTTTGGCCTGAAGGTGTGACTTAGTCACACCTGTTTGGCCCAAAGGAGTGACTTGGTCGCTGGTTTTGGTCAATAAGGAGTGACCGTGCCCTAGGATGGGTTTTTTTCTCATATTTGTGGCTAATAAGGGTTTGGTGACTATGCACGATGGCTTGACCTGTGTGGCAGGAGCGGGATTGCAAAGACTTACAGAGGGATGCTCTCTGAAATGCAGGTGCACGGGATGTACTAGTCCACTGTGGACTGCTCAAGTTCATGCAGGTTCCTTTGATGAAGACCTTGCGAATGTTGCTTGAGACCTTGGTGGGTTTCTGGGATGTTGATGGGGATTTCTTTATCATATAGGGGCAGCGTCTTGAGATTACATTGGGAGATGTGCACTTCATGACTTGGCTCCCAATGTTGGGAGTGATTAGCGATATGACGCCAAGGCTCTCGCATGGGGAGAATCTGGATGAGCTCTGTGAGAGGAACTGTTATGCCTCTATGCATTTGAATGGCTCATATATATTATTGTATGACATTGATAGTCTTTCGACTCGAGCAATTTCATCGATGGTGCTGCAGATATTCGGTTCGTTTGGGAACCATAAGGTATCCGGGGGGCAGCTCCTGATGGTGGAGAGTGCGATGGGGGGCACATATTTTGGATGGGCCTAGATTTAATTGTTCCCGGTTCGGTGTGAGCTGAACAATGCCAAGATGGTTAGTGGGGACTTTTGTTTTTCTTCCTTCCTGTGCTCTTTCTTCTTTGAGAGAGTTCTGGCCCTTCAACCCCACTTAACAGTGTGGGATGGTGGGCCTCGAGAGCCTTGTATGCGCAGGTGGTGTGAGATGATGGTGCATGAGGGAGGTGGCATGCTGGGCCACTTCTTCACTCTGGAGCTGCTAGAGCAGTGGACACAGCTCTTGATATTCATTGAGGAATACCCATATGCTGGGATGGACAGTAGGGGGAATCGGAGATGCCCTGACCTCTAGGCCAGGCCTGGGGACTATGTGGTACGTATACATGATTTTTTATGTGTTTACATTCATATATAGAGTACTTAGCTTAGTGGTAGCTACTTTATTGACAGGGACTGATGATATCTTTGTGTGCATGTGCAGATTTTGGACCTCGCCAACCAACATGTTACCAGCGTCGGATGGGCATAGTGGAGGGGCTGGAGCCACCCACACTGGGAAGTAGGAAGGACCGAAATACTATTAATGATATTTGACAGCATGTGGAGTTCCTGCTAGAGGGAGTGACAGATGATGGTTGGTAGCATCTAGATGATGACCTTATTTCCGCCTGCTATCATGATCGTCATGAGTGGGTTCTTCTCATGAAGAGGATTGGCATTGCTGTTGAGTATGTACAAGAGGCGACGTAGGGGATGTGCCCATGGATGATGATGATGACTCCAAGGAGGAGGAGGACAAGGAGGAGACTGCGTCATAGGAGTAGGATGATGAATTCGGATCTGATTAGCAGCTTGTGGAGCTGCCCCTAGTGCGTTGGTGCACTTAGGATTTTTGTATCGCTATGTATACTCCGCTAAGAAAGCTTGTGTAGCTTCTGATTTTGTATTGGACATATTATGACATGCGATATTTATATATATATATTTTTATGCCCGTGGATGCACTTTTATGGTTTTTATAATGAAAAAATTCCTACATGATGTATGTTACACATGTATGCATGATTATATGGTGATGCATGATGCAGTTTTTTATATGCTTCCTATATGCGATGATGAATATTCCATTCTAGAGTATCGTTGGCCATTTGATCTACTATACTGTTGAGGTTTCTGGGAACATGTGTGAATGTAATGGATTCAAATGCTCTAACCACCTGTTTAGTGCGCAGAAATTTTCTAAAAAGGTAGGGATTGCGTACCCGGTAGCGACTGTTCAACTAAGATACAGGTAGTTGGGAGTCTAAGAAGACATCAAGGTGATAAATACCCAACTGGAGGGCGGAGGCCAATAGGCTCGTGACACCATCATACTAAGCCTGGTTGTTGGTTGCGATGCCCACACACATTCCGTCAATATGGATCAACTCATGTGATGGGGAATAGATAACCCATGCAGTCGAGGTGATATTTGGAGACCATCTGCTTACTCCGTCAACAAATCTAGTGTAGCGACACGAGGTGGGATCCACACGGAGAAATTAAGGGAGCAAAGTGTAAGACTCATTTCAAGAATTGTGTAAAAAAAAGAACAAACTATACTACAAGTGACTCATTGTGGTGATGTTAGGCGTAAAATCTCTTGAGGTAGATCCCATTACGGGGGTTCTTCAAGAGTTGTCCATCAGAGTTAGAAAGAATGTATGCCCCCTTGCCAAGGTAGTGGCGAATGACATATGGGTCGTACCACATTTATTCGAACTTCCCTTTTCCTAACTTATCATTGGCTTTGTCATAAACAAGGACCATATCGCCTTCGCTAAAGGTGCGAGGGTGGACATGGGAGTCAAAATGTGACTTTGAATAGGTTTTGGCTGCTTCGATGGCTTGGAGAGCACCACGATGGTCCTTGTTGCTTTGTTCAGGTATGAGGAGGTGTTCTTCTAGAGGTGAAGTTTGGAAGGATTTCTACGGCGAGGCAGAGTGAAGATATCTAGAACTCTATTGGGGGTACTAATTCAACGCCGTGTACTAGATGGAAAGGGGTGAAGCCGATGGTGGTCTTCTTGGATGTGCGATAGGCCCAAAGGGTGAAAAATAACATGTGGTGCAAGTTGGTTTTGTGGTTTCCAACCATCCGCTGGAGAATGGTCTTAATGATTTTATTGACCGCTTCGACTTGGTCATTTCCCTCAGGGTAGTAGGAGGATGAGAACTGGTGCTCGAACTTCAACATGGTTGAAAGTTCTGTTCAAACAGCGTCTTCGAAATGTTTACCGTGGTTAGAGACTATCTGTTAGGGAACACCGAATCGTGAAATGACGTGGTTGAAGAAAAATCGCACTGCCATTTTAGCTTTGCAATCAAAGGTGGGCATGGCCTCGACCCACTTGGTGAAGTAATCGATAGCCATGATAATGTACTTATGTCTGTCGACTGAGGTAGGAGTGATTGTCATGAATTCCATCACCCAATTGCAGAAGGGACCAACTGTGACTATGGGGTGTAGTGGTGTGGGGGGAGTCCTTTCTTTTGGGGAAATGAGTTGACAACTATGACACTGTTTGACTGCCTCGATGTAATCAGTGAAAATGGAAGGCCAAAAATAACCGACACGTAGAATATTTTGAGCAGTCGCCAAACCAGAGAGGTGGCCACATCAAGCTCCACTATGACAATCATTGAGGTCTTATTCAACCTCATCATGGGTGAGGCAATGACATAATATGGTTTCAACCCCGTGATGGTACTAAACATATCCAATACAGAGATGGCAAGTGGTTTGGTGTCGGATGCGTTGTTTGTTTTCATGGCTTAGGTGAGCCTCGAACTTTTGGGTGTGCAAGTACAAGAGAATGCCCCCATACCAAGGATCTTCTTTGGAGATGATAAATAATAATTCGTCGGGAAGGTCGACCGTGAGTGGTGGTGGTGCGGACAATGGGGACAAATATGTCATTAGCGCAGCTAGTGCCAACACCTTGGTGCTTTTTGGGGTAATGAATTCCAAGTTGAATTCTTGTAGGACGACTACCCACTTGGCCATGCGACCTTATAGGAGGCGGCGGCTCAAGAGGTATCGCATGGGATTGGAATCGACCACTACTCGAGTATGGTTTGCGATAATGTAATGGCGCAATTTTTAGACCAAGAATACGATGATGAGAAACATCTTCTCTTTAGGTGAATATCGCAGGTGTTGATTGCATGGGCAGACTCGGGTTTACTATAATTAATCAACAACACCCCAAACTCACTGGCCCTTTCGGCGACAGACCGCGAAGCGATCTGAAGTCTCACCTGAAGTGAATCTAATGGGTTGGCCAAGACTCAAGTGTCTTGGACTAGGTTCTGCGCATCCTACTTCTTTTCTCTTACTCCTGCGCGCCACTAGGTCAACTAGCTCTGCGCATCGCACGTCCCCTTCTACTCGTAGCACTTTTACCCGTGCGATGCTTAACCCCGCGCCAATCGTACGATTTCCTCTTGTGTCGCACAACTTCCACTTACTCACAATATTCCCAACCTTACCGCATCTCTGCGCACCACGGAACACCCATCCTCTCCTCAACGCTAAGCCCTCAGCTCGCAGTCTCACGCACCGCAGCTCCTCTGCCGATGCGATACCGCCTCTCTGCGATATCTTACCACTACGACCTTGCGCTCTTAGCGTTGACTGTGCCGATGTGCGAACTCTACTTCTCAGAAGTATATTGTGAGTAACTGGTCATTAGAGACAAACGTAAAGGAGTCTTTAAACAGCCTACTGAAATGCTTCAACTTATCTTTATCCTCTTGCCTTATCATGAGCGGAACAATACATACATTCATCTACTGCTACTATTATTACATGCATAATAACCAGTAACAATAAGCAAATACAATCACATTCATACAACACATAACACGCAGATTTAACGTGGTTCACCCCCGGGATGGGAGCTACGTCCACCAAACTGTGCTTCTATTATATATCTTGAGGGAAGTTAGCACAGTCTGTTGCACTGCATATGCAGCGCGAGGTCTCTTCTAGACCTCTGGTCTATCTCTATGTTGCCTTTCTTCCAATATATCCTTCCCTCTCTGTTCTCTCTATGAATGTTTACATACAGACTCAAATGACTCACAGACAACTAGGTGTCTGGATCGTTACAACGTAGTCTGTCTGACTGATTCCTGAATCTACAAAACTATCAACTGACCAACTATCTAACTGACTGATTAGATAACCCTTTACAATACAAAAATGCAAGCTTTTATAGGCAGCCTGAAGGTCGTGCCATTACAACACTGTGGGCCTGTCCCAACAGTAAACCCATACCCTAAATAGTGACAGTCGGTCCTCTCTGTCCTTGAGGTAGCCGCTTCCCGTCACACCGCAGCTCTCTGCAGTCTTCCATGCTTCCCGACACTGACCATGGGTACTATGCACCGCTTCTCTTTCTGTCCTTTGCCTTCAATGCTTGAGCCTCGTTGCTCCTTCTTCTTTATGAGGGTCGCTGAGCCCTCCTATCTTCCGCCGCTGCCTTCAATGCAGTGGTTGAGCTTTCCTCTCTCGGCCGCTCAGGTACCGTTGCCTTCTTGACTTTTCTATCCCAAAAGTCATGGTTTCCGGCTCTGCTCTCCAGCTGGAAACGTGCTACGGCTTCGTAGCTCCGCCCTGTCCTCTTTCCGCCAAAACTTCTCTCTTTCCGCCAAAAATTCTCTCTTTCCGCCAAAACTAGCAGCTTCTTCTGTAGCTGCGGGATCCTGCTCCAACAGTCCCCTAACACTTACTTGTGGCTCGCCCCGAGCCACTACCAGCAGGTGTCTCCTGTTGTAGCTTCTCCTTCGCCTCTTGCGAAGTTTTCTGCAACTTACCCCGAAGTTCTGCAACTTCATGCTTCATTACCTCGGCACGCTCTTGTGCCGAATCAAGCAAGGTTTGATTGATATGGGAGTCCTCTGTTTGATCAGCTTGCTCATGGACGGTAGTGAACTCCTTCACCTTTTGCTCCACTGCGTCGACTAATTCAGTGATTTGCTCCTGGAAGGGTTGAAGCAGGTCGGTGATGTGCAGCTCCTTTGTTCTCAACTGCTGGGCTTCCTGCTGTAATTAGTTCATCTCCTTTGTCTTTTTCATCCTCTGAAGGGCTGCTAAGCTCTTAATCTCTTCTTTCATTGCCATCGTGGTGTTCTCTATCACCTGGATGTTCCGCTGGATATCCACTCGCTAAGGTGGCTCATCTAGCTCGGACCATGCGCTCATCGCATCAGTCAGTACTGATGTTGCTTCGTTGATGCGGGACTGCATCTGCACAGCGGTGAGTCTAAAAGCCTCGATTCTCGCTCTTTGTTCTACCTGGGAGGTATCCCGTGCGCGAGCCTCAAGCTCGGCAATATGCGCATCGTGATCTACCTTCATCTTAGCCACTTCTTCGTCCATTCTAACGACGGTATCCTCCAGAGCCTTTGCTCTGTCGGCTACTTTCCTTAGCTTTTGGGAAGTATCTTCCGCGAACTCAATGTTACAGCTGGGTAGTTCTAAAGCAATGTTCTGCAGTAGCTGAGAGAGTGCCTGATCCCTTTCCTGATATGCTTCTAGCTCACCAACCTTCTTCTGATAGCTGGTAGCCAGTGCTGCATTCTTTTGCTTTAGCTGCGTATTCTTCTTATAAGTCGCGAGCTCTCGGGTCCGGAGTTCTGCGCTTATCTGCTGTTCAATCATCTGCAACTGCTCAGTATGGAATTCCACCAGGTTGACCTCAATAGGTTGGTCAAACTACACTGGTGTATCCTTCATCGTCGCAGGGAATCGGATGCTCCCTGGTGGAATCAACACAGTATTGAGTCGATCTTTTGCTAGACTGTCCTCGCGGGATATCGACGGTGTCGATGCTTCTTTGGCGGTTGCATTATCCGATGGGATGTGCACCGCGGCAGTCTTCTATGTAAGTACTTTTAAGTCTTGCTGTTGCTTTTCGACTGCACTCTGTATTTTCTCCTGCTGTTCCCTCATCGCATCCAATGTGTCCTTTAGTTCGTCAGATGTCCTTGTTGCAATGAGTTCGAAATCCTCATCTGTTAATGTGGCCTGGGAAGGTGGCTTTGTGGCCTTGTGTTTTGTCTTCTTCTTTGTAGTGGCCACCTCTGTTGGCCCTCCTGTTGGTTTTTTCCTTTTTACTCCTGGTAGCGGTGCTTCCGCCGTTCCTGCTGCTTGGGTGTCCATTTTGTCTTTGCCTTTTTCACTTGGGTCTGTCTCCGCAGAGCCTGTTGGCAGTGGTGTGGTGTCTTCATACTCTCGCTGCCATTGGTTATCAAAGCCTCTGATGACATTCTCAACATCCTATGCTGTCATCCTGAACCAGCCAGGAGCCCAATCGTCCCTTATTGTCCTTTTCGGCCGTAGATAGATTCTATGGCTGTCTGCCATAAAATTGAGCCGGCTATCATACAGGTCGACGGTCTCTGTGCTGAGCCGTGGTAATTCCTCGATAGTTGCCTTCAGCATTGCATAGTATTCGTGGAATACCATCAAATTGACGTGTTTCCTTGCTGGGCTGTTGGTGTCCCATAAGCTAGCATAGCGCAAACCCTTGGGCGCTCCTCCTGGAATCTGCGAAAATTGTGTATTGGGGGGCTCCTTCCAGCCCACGAATGCACATAGAATAATTAACCAAGAAAAGTGGAAAGCATGGTTTGCCTGATCTTGGGCTGCCAAACAATCTTCCTGAAGCATATTTAATAGAAACAAGGCCCAGTTAAACTGTTCTCCCTCTGTAACTTGTATAGCTAGGCTAATCACAGATCCTGTAACTTCCTTCGGTCGGACCTTGGTTAGCAATCTTCCCGCCAGCAGGCTGGCTGTAAATATGAGTGTCTCGTTCTCGATACTGGTGATATCATAAGCCCTGCCTCCTCTCTGTAACTTGTATTTCTTTACTAAGGCCGGTGGTAACTTCGAATCCTTGGTCTTCCCTGATATCTGTAAGTCGGGGATTTTACCAGTTTTAGACAGCCCGGTGATGCGGTGGATCAAGTCGATGTTAAGGTCGACCTTATGGCCTAGCCAGAGATAACCTTCGTGTAGACACGAGAGTAGGACACGTACCACAGCATTGATCTCTGCACTACGTCCAAAGTGGGGTAACCTCAACAGATTGAGCAGACCGGTGGGCTCAAGAATCTGGACATGTGGCATGGGAACCAATTCCTCTTTTGCTGTCCTCGGGTTCTTCTCATGTCTAAGATACTGGTCTGATTTGAAGTGAGGGTATGTCTTACCATCTGCTAGGTTGTAATCTACGAATTTAACAGCAGCAACATATCCCACAAGATCGCCATTTTCCTTAACTCGAGGGTCTATTGGTGGGATAGGGACAACAAGCTTACCAGTCTTGGAGAGTTTGACCTATGGAGCGCCTTCGACTCGAGGGAAGAGGTAGTCTGCTCCATTCACTATGTCTTCGTCCTGCCCCAAACTGAACTCCTCTGGGAGCTGACACTGGCTCCTTGTCTGTGGTGGTGGTCTGGTCTGTGAAGAACCCGGTTGAACGTTCCTAACTGGTGTTGTCATGGGAGCTGCCAGGCCAGTACGCTTGAATCTTTTCAGCAGCGCGTCTAGTGGTTCGTCCTCGGCCAGGAACTAGTCGGTGTGAGGCGGTGGGTATGCAATGGCTGCAATATCTGGAAAACTCTTTAGCTTATAATGGGATGGGCTCTGTACGAGGAAGACTGAGTTTGCACACTACAATGTTTGGCTCTGTGAAAATGTAGTCCTTCCAATGAATAATGTCTGCTTTTTATGTCATGGATGATAGTCCCGGACGCAACGGTCATCTAGACTGAGCTCGTTGGTCATATTAATTGCATGGACAAGACCACACCGGTTACCTGATCCTTAATAAATGCAAAAATCCGATCAAATTTCCCTCGAAGTGTGTGTACCGATGCCAGTCTCGTCGAAGATTTTGTCAAATCTAGAAACTTAATGAGGCCTGCCGCCAAATCTACGGTAAGGGATACCGGTCATTTCCTCATTAGCTGCCTGTCAGACCGTGACTTGACGGTCCACTGTGAGTTGCCAAACTAGACACGTGGCACGGGGACACGTGGCATTGCTGCGATGTAACCTCCTTGTCACCTGCGCAACCAAACGATGTCAAATTTTTTTTATTTTTTATTTTTGAATCGCGCTGGTGCGATTCCTCCTGACTAGGCTGTCTGCCGGTGTAGACTAGTTCCCGGTGCGATGCCTCCTTTCAACTACACTGGGCATCTGCACCTCTATAAACTGTTCATGCTAGGACAGAGAGGTGGGGAGGTTGGCACTGTAGAGCTTAAGCCTACTGCCATTAATCCATGTGGGAAGAAGCTCCCCGTTCAACTGAATGAGTTGAACAGCACCTCCTTCTGTGACTTGCTGTATCTGATATGGCCCCAGCCAATGTGTTTTGAACTTCCCTGGAAACTTCAGGAATTTGCTGTCATACAGGAGCACTAGGTCTCCGATCTGGAAAATCTTATTCTTAATGTGCCTGTCATGCCAAGCTTTTTCTCGTGCTTTCTGCACTTTCTGATGGAATCCGACGATGAACCTGTCTTCTTCCAAGGTAAGCTGCTGTGCTAACCGTTCCTCTACCGTGGCTATATCAATCGTCCCGGTAATCTGAGCGACTCTTAAGCTAGGAAGAATATACTCCATAGGCATAACAACCTCCTGTCCATATACCAAGCTGAAAGGTGTGTGTCCCGTAAGTTTCTTGCATGTGGTTCTGTATGCCCACAGCACAGCGTTAACTCTGAGATCCCAGTCATTCCTTTGGTTATTGCATATCTTTGTAAGAGCATTTTCTAAAATCTTATTGAAGGCCTCGACCGTACCATTAGCTTGTGGATGGTAGCGAGTGCTCTTATAGTGCTGAATCTGGAATTCTTCTGTCAATGCCTCAATAGTGCTGTTCAAGAAGTGTGTGCCTTGATCACTCATCAAAATTACTGGGCATCCAAACCTGCTGATGATGTTTTCAAAAAGGAACTGTGCAGCTGTAGCAGCATCACAATTTCTTACTTTCTTTGCCTCTGCCCATCTGGTGAGGTACTCTATTCCAGTGATGATGTATCTCGCACCAGTGCGCTTCCCGGGTGGGTTGATTGGACCCACAAAATCTATAGCCCATTTGTCGAATGCACGCAGCGTGACCTGCGGTCGCAGCAGCATTTCATCGCGGCGCGAGGGTTTTCCTACCCTTTGGCAGATATCGCAGCATCTGCAGAAGTCCTTTGTGTCTTTATTCAGTGTAGGCCACCACAAGCCTGCGTCTAGAATTTTCTGCGCGGTCGGTTTTCCTGCAAAATGTCCTCCTGCGGTTCCTGAATGAGCCTCTTTGATAATGGTGTCTCTCTCGTGTGGCATCACGCATCTGCGCAGAACTTCATCCGGACCTAACTTGTATAGACATCCTGCAATGAGGGTGAAGTCTGCTACCTTAACAACCAACTGCTTCTTTTGTTGTTTAGTAAAGTCGTCAGGTGCTACTCCTGTGGTGAGGAATTGAATAATGTCGGCATAGTACTCATCTGCAATCTGTATGGAAAACAACGACGCATCTGGCAGATTGTCTTCTAGGTTACTGGGCTCTTCTCCTGAGTCTAGCTGCGACAAATGATCTGGTCCTGCATTCAGTCTGCCTGGTTTCACAATGATCTCAAAATCATACTCCTGGAAGAGGAGTAACCATCTGCAGATTCTCCCCCCTAACAC
>LPNX010293417.1:112169-138890 GCA_001517045.1 Pseudotsuga menziesii
CAAAGGGAATTGCTGAGGTGGATGTCCTTGAGTTCTACATATTTCACACCATGGCCCTCGTGTTCGTGGTAAGGGGTTAGGATCCCCTGACGCTAAATATTCTGCAAAGACTGGACAGTTGTCTTTACTGTGGCCCTGTTCTCTGCACTTTATGCACCATATGTCTTGCATAGCCTCTTTCCCTTTTTTAAGTTCGTGTATCTGTAAGGTGAGGTTGGCCAACTGGGTCTGTAGAGTTGTCATCCCTGTACTGGTTTCTGCTAAAGGTGAAGCCTCTAGTTTCATTGCCATCTCCAGCGCTTCATCTTGAGTAGTGAGCTTCTGTTGCATTAGTGGCATTCTGATATGAGGGAGCAGCGCTGCAATAAACCATTCTTTATGCTGCTCTGGCGCAAACTCAAAACTTACTTGGTCTATAAGAGCTTTGAATTTCTGGTCAAAGTCCCATACTGACTCTGATGGTAGCTGTTTAATATCCTTAAGCTCTGTAATGCACTGAGACTCAGATTTAGGTTTCTTGAACTCTTTAATCATGGCGTTCTTGACCTGGGTGAGCGTCTTGGGTAATGTAGTATACTTTATGTACCATGTCAAGGCTCTTTCTCTGAGTGTGGTAACCAACTGTACAAGTTTAAGGTTATCATCGTTTATTGTTTTAATAGTCCACATAGCTTCGCATAGGAACCAATGTTGTTCCGGGTCTTCTGCTCCTGTACCTTTAAAAATAGGTAGCTTCATGTCGTCTCCCATTCTCTTTCTCTGTGGTGGGTTCTGACTGACTGGAGTACTACCACTCAGCGGTGTAGGTGAAGGTGCTGTAACGGGAGTAGGTACTGACTGTGAACTACTAGATGGAGTACCTACGGGATTATTCTGAGTCCCTGTCTGCTTCTGTGGAGTATAGGGGTGGTAAGGGATACCCCCCTCTGGTTCTTCGGTGGTGCTAGGGCTCTGCTGTCTACTACTGTTTGAACTGTCTTCAAATATAGGAGAACTAAATGCTACTTTATACTTCTTTCCACTCCGTGTTCGTTCAATGTCATCAAAATCACTTTCAAACTCTTGTGACATTACTAGCTTTACTTATTCATCTGAGACTAGATCCATTGTTCCTTTTTCATATAGCAGCATCTTAAGGGACAAGTTTAGAGATCTTAGGTACTTACCACGATATCCTTTGAAGAAGTATCGTTCAGCTGCGCTGAAGCTCTTTCTCTGGTCAACTGCAAACTCTGTAACGTAGCCTTCTAGCACACTAGTGAGCCAGAAGTCCACTGCTCTCGTAATC
Organism: Pseudotsuga menziesii; assembly: GCA_001517045.1. NCBI lineage: Eukaryota > Viridiplantae > Streptophyta > Pinopsida > Pinales > Pinaceae > Pseudotsuga > Pseudotsuga menziesii. The sequence continues at coordinate 113,458 of LPNX010293417.1, forward strand.
GGATTGTCAAGGTTCTGTACGGTCTGAATCAGCTCCGGTGTCCAGACGATGTTTCTTTTCTTCTTGAATGTGTTGCTATCTGTCAACTTGGATAACCAATTGAAAATCTCGTTTCCGTAGGTTACAAAAAATATAGCGTGTATGTCTGAAGCGATATGCTTCTCTAGCCAGGCCTCTGTGCTTAGTCTCAGACTCCTATTCTCTTTCTTGGCGAACTCCCTTAAGTCTGAATCCAGCCACTGGTGAAACTCTTCTCTCATAGGATGCCAACAGAACATTGACTCCCAGTCGTTTGTCCCGGAAACAGAACCATTTGTTGATTGCATGGGCAGACCCGGGTTTACTATAATTAATCAACAACACCCCAAACTCACTGGCCCTTTTGGCGACAGACCGCGAAGCGATCTGAAGTCTCACCCGAAGTGAATCTAATGGGTTGGCCAAGACTCAAGTGTCTTGGACCAGGTTCTGCGCATCATACTTCTTTTCTCTTACTCCTGCGCGCCACTAGGTCAACTAGCTCTGCGCATCGCACGTCCCCTTCTACTCGCAGCACTTTTACCCGTGCGATGCTTAACCCCGCGCCAGTCATACAATTTCCTCTCATGTCGCACAACTTCCACTTACTCACAATATTCCCAAACTTACCGCATCTCTGCGCACCGCGGAACACCCATCCTCTCCTCAACGCTAAGCCCTCAGCTCGCAGTCTCATGCACCGCAGCTCCTTTGCCGATGCAATACCGCCTCTCTGCAATATCTTACCACTACGACCTTGCACTCTTAGCGTTGATTGTGCCGATGTGCAAACTCTACTTCTCAGAAGTATATTGTGAGTAACTGGTCATTAGAGACAGACGTAAAGGAGTCTTTAAACAGCCTACTGAAATGCTTCAACTTATCTTTATCCTCTTGCCTTATCATGAGCGGAACAATACATACATTCATCTACTGCTACTATTATTACATGCATAATAACCAGTAACAATAAGCAAATACAATCACATTCATACAACACATAACACGTAGATTTAACGTGGTTCACCCCCGGGATGGGAGCTACGTCCACCAAACTGTGCTTCTATTATATATCTTGAGGGAAGTTAGCACAGTCTGTTGCACTGCATATGCAGCGCGAGGTCTCTTCTAGACCTCTGGTCTATCTCTATGTTGCCTTTCTTCCAATATATCCTTCCTTCTCTGTTCTCTCTATGAATGGTTACATACAGACTCAAATGACTCACAGACAACTAGGTGTCTGGATCGTTACAACGCAGTCTGTCTGACTGATTCCTGAATCTACAAAACTATCAACTGACCAACTATCTAACTAACTGATTAGCTAACCCTTTACAATACAAAAATGCAAGCTTTTATAGGCATCCCGAAGGTCGTGCCATTACAACACTGTGGGCCTGTCCCAACAGTAAACCCATACCCTAAATAGTGACAGTCGGTCCTCTCTGTCCTTGAGGTAGCCGCTTCCCGTCACACCGCAGCTCTCTGCAGTCTTCCATGCTTCCCAGCACTGACCGTGGGTACTATGCATCGCTTCTCTTTCTGTCCTTTGCCTTCAATGCTTGAGCCTCGTTGCTCCTTCTTCTTTATGAGGGTCGCTGAGCCCTCCTGTCTTCCGCCGCTGCCTTCAATGCAGTGGTTGAGCTTTCTTCTCTCGGCCGCTCAGGTACCGTTGCCTTCTTGACTTTTCTATCCCAAAAGTCATGGTTTCCGGCTCTGCTCTCCAGCTAGAAACGTGCTACGGCGTCATAGCTCCGCCCTATCCTTTTTCCGCCAAAACTTCTCTCTTTCCGCCAAAACTAGCAGCTTCTTCTGTAGCTGCGGGATCCTGCTCCAACAGCAGGGGGGACCGGTCAGCTTTTGGCTAATGTAGTAAATCACGTGCTCTTGACTGCATCGTCTTCCTGGACCAAAACTCTAGCGATGGCATTTTTAGAGGCGGACACATAGAGGGTGAAGTCCCGGGTGAAGTCAGTTGCAGATAGTAATGGGGCGGAAGCCAGAGCTTGATTTAGTGCATTAAATGCATCTTGTGCCTACTGATCCCAGACAAATGGAACGTTGGTATGAAGCAGACGTAGGAAACAGTGGGATTTTGTTGCATATTTCGCTATGAAGTGGGGAAGGAAGTTAGCTTGCCTTGGAGACTCTGCAATTGGCGTAGAGTTCATGGTGAGGGGAGGTTAAGAATAGCTTGAACTTTAAGAGGGTCAACTATCATCCCTTTGTGGGACACGATGAACCCAAGCAGACAGCCCACTGGGACACAAAAAACATACTTGATCACATTCAAGAAGAGTTTGTACTTACGACATCACAGGAATACCTGTTGCAACTCATCTAAGTGTTGTGCTCACTTCTGTGATCGAGCGGTAAGGTCGTCCAGATAAACCAATATGATATGGATGAGGTCATGGAAGCATTATGTCATGGCACGCTGGCAAGTGGCTTCAACATTTTTCAATCCAAAGGGAATCACTCGGTAGGAAAATTTTCCCCAAGGGGTCATAAATGCAGTCTCGTATCAATCTTCCTTTCATATCTGAATTTGGTTGTGTCCGAAAAAATCGTCCATGAAGGAAAATACCTCATGTCCGGTGCATGCGTCAATGATCTGGCCAATAAATGGAGTTGGGAATTTTTCCCTGGTACAAACCAAATTCAAATCATGAAAGTTCATACAGACACAGATGGTGCCCTATTTTTTGTTCACGGGAGTAGGGTTGGAAACCCAAGTGGTATAGGAAATGGGGTAGATGAAATCGACTGTGCGCAGTTTCTCAATTTTAGCTTTGACTACGGCAGCTTTGGCAGGATGGATGGGCCATTGATTTTGGTGGACAGGTGCCACATCAGGCCATGTGTCGATGTGGTGCTCATTGATTAACGGATCCATTCCCGACATCTTGGTGTAGGACCAAGCAAAGATGTCACTGAATTCTTGAAAATGCGCTTTGTAGGAAGCGGCATCTTCAGCGGAGCATGATACCCCCAACGTGATCTCTTTAACGATATCAGGTTTAGTTGAGATGTTAACCTTGATGGTAGGAGAGATATTGGCCATGTTCCCCTCTTCAAAGGCATCATATGCCGAAATGGGGTTTTTGAACCAATCTACCTTACCGTGGATGAAGTCCTTGGTCTCTACTAAACATTCGTGTGATATATATGAAGGTTCCCCAGGGGTAAAGAATGACTAATGGTGCATGTCATCCATGGGTATTCAGGAGAAGTCAAGGCCTCAAGTATCTCCTCATCATTGTGGAAGCAACGATTAGATAGATTCGAGGGATCATCGATGGTTGCAGAGATGGGAGGGTCGGTGGAGCTGGACACCATGTAAATGGTTGTGTTGGTTGAGGAAGAAACTGGAGGGTGGATCTCCTCAATGACAGTGATTTTAGATTCAAGGGAATGTTTCTGAAGATTGCTGAGGGTGGCTTGAAACTCGGCCAAGTATTGGCAGTGGTGAGAATAATGGCCATACAATCCGAAAAGTGCGCATGGATGGTTTGTCCTCAAAGACTTGTTTTTGACTATTGGATGATTCGGGAGGACGACTACCGAGATATTCTTCGTTGTATCCATGGCATCTAGATGTTTGTGAAGTATGGGGATTTCTAAAAAATTCTGGGTTGCATGAACCTGTACATCGCACATGGCGCACGGTGGAGTTGGACGAGGTTCGACGACTGCTTTAATGGTTCATCCTCGGCTCCTTTTCGGAGGAGGCAAGGTTGATGTAGATGCAGAAGGAGGTTTTTGTGGGCCAAGAGGGGGGCATGTCTCGATCACAATGGGTTGCATGAGAGTCAACACAACCTGGGGCATCAGAGGATGGGTAGGTGGTTCAAGGTACCATAAAGGAATTCCCAATGTAAAAATTTTTAGGTTTAAAGTATCCATAATAGGATTGCTTACGATGCCGGATGGAGGGATAAAGAAGGGAATCATATGGATTGGGAGAGAGCCCCAGTAATTCCCTGGTGATTGAAATTGAGGCTCTGATTGCGGTTGGGGTTGTGGTTGTGGTTGGGGTTTGGGTGCAACAGTGCTGGATGAGAGCATGCACAAATCCGCAGTGTCACTTGATGCTGGTGGAGGAGGTAATGATGGGAAGGAAGTCGTCATGGGATTGTTGGCAAAAAATACGGGGCCTAAAGCCAACAAGGAAGGGGTGGTTGTGTTATCGATGGAGGTATTGACAGTAGGGATGAAATTGGCTGGTGCGGTTGGCCCCTGCGGAGCGTGGTAAGTTAATTGGTGCACCATCACAATCTTCCCATCATGAGGGGACATCATAAGGTGGATTCCACGACTCTCATAGTATACATGTAACTTCATCCAAGGAGAAGATTATAATCCAGCTAATCCTTGATAACCTCTATGTCAATCAAAACCGCCTTACCGACTAATGATATGGGGACATGCATAAGAATTCCCTGGGATTTGGTGTGGTGGCCACCATAGGCATGTAGCGTAGTGGTAGACGGTTGGAGGGTAGAGGACCCAAGTTTCTACGAGACCAACGTCAACATCACACAAGTGGATGTTCCTTCATTAACAATACATTGATGCAAGACCAAATTCTAAATTGATACCAAAATATGGAAGGCAATGGTTGATGGCATTCTGGGCTCTCCATTTTTCCAAATCAAATGTGATCAATCTGGAGTCAGAGGGATCCATGACACCGAGTGCAGAAAATAATGATTTGCACTGAGGTGGGCATGTTTTCAACACTTCTAGAGTGGACATGGTCGTAGGTGACTAGGCCAAGTTGTCAACGATGCTATAGTTCAAAACAACTCTAGCTATGGCATTGTTGTCAATTCGTCGCATGGGGAATCGTGGTCCTCAGGATGCCCCATCAATGGGGGGTGTAGGTAGGTGAAGTGGTATGTTGGTTGTGTTGGATGTGGATGCTGTTGACGGGTCAGCAGTTTCAATAGCGGATCTGTACTGATTGTGCCTAGTCTACAAGTTGACCTCTTCGGTTGTCATTTTGAGAAGATGATTAACACCTGTCTCTGTAGGTGGTGTTGTGGCAGGAGCTGCGGGAGCAGGTGTAGTTGCTACCAATCCTTGGAGTGGTAATGGGTTCTGGAGGACCATGGGTGGAGGGCCTGGTGGTGTTGGATTGGGTTGAGCTTGAGCTGCTACATTGGGACAGCGGTGAGATTCGTTTTGGAGAACCTTCTTGGCACAACCCATGAGGGGGCATTCGTGGGTGTAATGACCATAGACATCACATATTTTGCACATATGGTTGGTCTGTAATGGAGAATTTCGTCTAGGTGGATTAAGATGTTGGGGATTTTTGATCCAGTGGGTTCGCTCTGATGCCGTTGGGAGGATTTCACTATTGATTGCCTCCTTGTGGTTGGTTGTTACCCTAGTTCCTAGCATGGTTTTTCTTACCTTTCCCTTGTTGTTTATTGGGGGTCGGCTGGTTGGGACGATTTTGTTGAGCAAAAACTTGTCCCATGGATGTTGGATGGGTTGGAGCCGGGGCTAAAATGTCTTACATGGGTAGTGCGTAGTAGGATGAAGGAGTTAGAGGGGCTACAAATCCGATCGTTGGTCCCAAATATGGCTATGTCGGCCAAGTCGGTGCATGGGCATGCTAGTGTTGCATGGGATGCACGTAAGAGGTTGTGGCTCTGGATTGAGCCATCATCCTAGAGTAGTCAGGTACTTGGTTTGGCTACGCAACACTAGGGGTTTTGCTTGGGTGCAGTTCTACGTAGTACTGTGGGTGTTAGGAGACATAACCTATGATGCCATCCATAGCATGGGATGCCCCCGACGCATGGCAGCGAGAGGTTCCAACATGAGGAGCATCTGGAATGATGGTGTATAAGTATCTAGACTGAGCATAAATCAAGTAAAATTGTTGGGCCTTCAAGATGGAATCTTCCTCGGATTGGGGACATTCGGAAGCGATGTCCTTGGCTATAGGTGGTAGCAAGGTTTTTAAGAAACAATCTAGAAAGATCCTGTCATCAATCTGAATCTTGCACAGTCTACAATGTTGCCACCACTTGTGGATGTGGTTGGTTATATGAGTCGTAGTGTAGGAAAGATAGCAAGATCTCAACACCCTCGTCGTATCTGACAGGGAGTTGGAAATATTGTAGGAACATGAGGGATAAGGAATTGAATTCTGGGTAAGAGGCTTGAGGTAGTTCAATGTACCATTTGGTTGTGGTGCTTGTGAGGGTGCACTGGAATAGCCTGAGTTTTATTGAATCATCCACAATGCTATTTGAAGAGCACCATAGATGAAAGGACATGATGTGGTTTTGGGGGCACTCACCTGCCTTCCCTTCAAAATTTGGAATGTATGACAGGAGTTTGGTTGGCATAGGTGGCCAATGGGGTTGATGGCTCATTGGGTCATTAGTTAACCTGGCCAAGTCAGGAAAGTTGAGGTGAGCCATGAATGGGAAGTTAGACTCTAGGTTGGTGTAGGAGGGACCAACGATGGCTCCGGATTTGGCAGGAGTGTGATGTCCATGCATGACTAGGGGCACCTAAAGTTGACTTCCTGCAATGGGAATAGTCGATACAATCGTGGAAGGGACACTACCACTAGGTATGAAAGGTGGTATCATGGGAATTGTAGGAGCTAGTGTGGGGCCTCCACTAATGGGTAGTGTATTCACAATAGTATGTATAGTGGTACTCGGACCATTGGCCAGGATGTTGGTGATGATGTGAGGCATGGACATGGGTCTGCTACCAACCACCCCTATAGAGAAGGGATTAGGATTCACGCTAGCCATGGGGCTAGACGATGGGGTGAGCAATTTTGCCTTGGATTAGTAGGAATTCGAGTCAGAATTAGAGGTTGTATGGCCTTCTGACGGTGAGGATGGTTGTCGAGGAGGGCCTCGACAATGATGGTCTAAAGACCCAAACTGAAGGGGATTGCCTCTTAGGCATGAGGAAGAGTGTGGTGGATCAATGGTGTCTTGCTGGTGGTAACCAGTAATGAATTTTGGACCCTGGTTTAATGGCTTCCTAGTTATTCACAGGTGGTCACCCAACCACCAAGACTGCCAGAATACAATGCTTGGATTTTTCTCACAAAGGCGTTTCTAGTCAATCAGAAGGAGTAGTTTCCTGTTTTGCTTGGAAATTCCTTTCATTGGACAGCTACTTTGGGGTTCCCGTGGTACTCCTCATAATGCGTTTTAGGGCATATCCCAAGCACTTCCCACAGTTAAGGCGGTTGATACTTATGTCGTCAAACCATAGTATTTTGATTAAGTAAATTGGTTACTTTTATGGTTCGCTCGGGGTCATGAACCGAGTTTGGTTGAATTATATGGTGTGAATGTGTGCACTTTGTGTATGAGCTTGTTATTTTTTATTATTTTTCTAATTATGTGGTGAGCAAATAATACTATATTTTCTGCACAGATCAAGCTATGGGAAATACAAACTCTAACATGTGAACCAGTAAACTAAAATAGAGCCAAAGTGCAATACAAACTGTAAAATGTTAATCAACAGTGTGACTACCTTGTTTTTGTATCCCTCAAGTCCAAGAAGGAGTGCTGGTCTCTCATCAAACTGGGAACAAACCCACCCGTATATACACAGGTCACTCCTCAAATTCCTGGTTGTTCAATAAGGAGGACATGAACGTCGTGAAACCCCCAACGGTTTCCACTCCCTCTAGCTTCCAGGGCACTTGTTTATAGTGGACAAGAACAATGACAAAGACAGGTGCCTATTACTAAGATTGCTCAACCCTCCGTCTTATCTTAGAAGACCCCAGAGGGTGTTGACTGAGTAGACTAGGAAGGGCTGAACAAGACGGTTAATTTCCAATGTGTTTTAATAATGAAATACTGAAATTAAACTTGCAGAAACTTACATAGCAGTAGGTAGATTTTCATTTTAACAGTCAACCAGACACGCAAGCGAATGTAAAACTGATTAACAAACATACATGTCCCTTCTAGCTGTTGGACAGCAACGACTGAGTTGCACACACAATCCAAACAGTAGTGACATGGTCACCTCTTGGCCAAAAAAAAGCAGTGACAGTGCCCTGAGAGGCAGGTCACTCCTTTCGGGGCTGAACCAATGAATGGGTCACTCCTTTTGATCTTGAATCAATGACTAGGTCAATCCTTTCAACCCAAAATCAACGACTTGGCTTAGAAACAGAAAAATTTAAAAAAAAAGTCAGGAACAGCTGACAGTAACTGGTACCGGGGCCGAACAGACTCGGACCAACCTTGTGAGGGCTCGATCAGGGACGACTATGAAATAAAACCTACAAAAACTTACAGAAAACCAGGGATCTTGAGGGATTGACCCAGTGTGGTCGCTAAACTGTGGTTGGGTAAAACCCCTAGCCATGTGCTAATGCACCTCCCTTCCGTCTAAGGGGCGAAAGGGTAGAGTTTTCAATGGGAAAGCTAGCTACAACAAAAAACTATTAGTAGCAAAAATAAATAAATACATACAAACTACAAACTAGAAAAAAAATAACCAGATTGTTATACTTTCGAGACTATTTGAAAGGGTGCCACCGTGCCCTAGCTTAGAATGGTAGCACTTCTCCATAGGTCTGGGTAGTGTGGAGGTTGACTCAACACACAGGAAGGGGAGCAAATGGGGCAAGTGGAATGGATGGGATGAGTAGCTTGAGAGTGATGGTCTCTTGAAGGACTCGTGCAAGTATAGTAACGACAGAGGCAAACAAGTCATGTGTGATGGGGACCTCCACCCCTTTATGTATAGCTTTTTAATCTCATTTAGGGTTTTAAGCCCCTAATAATGGTTTTGGGCCATAATTAGGTTTTTAAGCCCCTTTATCATGTTTTTAAGCTCTTTTGTGGTTTTTAGGCCCTTTTTTTGAGGCTTTAGCCTCTTTGTGAGCTTTTTAGCTCTTTTTGTGGGTTTTTAGGCCCTTTTTTATTATTTTGTGAGATTTTGAGAGAGAATAAGGTCAAACATAGGTGTGGAGGTCACAAAGGGTTAGGAAATGGATGTATGTATGTGGTATAGGATGTATGGAGAAAGTTAAGAAATTTTTTGCCATTACCAACTACATTTATGTTGAATGCTTATGGATGATTTAAGTAGAAGTTTACTTGTGAATATTTACTACATTTGCATTTATGATTTTCCTGGTATGTTTCAATGCATTTTTTCCTAAGTCCATGAAGGCTGGAATCATGATCAAAGGGTGAGAATGCGTATGATTTAGTGTTTCCTCCCCTTGGAATCCTCCAAAGGGAGGCGGAAGGAGGAAACGAGCAGTTGAACATGGAAGGAATGTTGTGTTTTCGCACCCTAGGATCCACCCATAGGAGGCGGAGGGTGGAAGTGGAAAAGCACTAAAAAGTTCTAAGGAAAAAGTTAACTTTCCAATTTCTGAAATCCGAGGTCGGAAAGCGGAAGTTGGAAGTGCAAAAGAGGATAAGGTCGAAAGCTAAGTTTTTTGGTTCCCGAGTTCCACTCTGGAGGGCAGAAAGGCGGAATACGGAAGGCAGAACCATGGATAGAGTTTTCGTCGTTTGATAATTTTCCAACTTCCTAGATTCGGAAAGATGGAAGCATGGAAGTGTGGAAGGAGGAATGCATAATCATGGATGAAGGACTCGATCACTCGTTATGTTCCAATTTATGAGTCCCGAGGTCAGAAGGCGAAAAGCGGAAGTGCAGAGGGTAGAAGATTGTCTGAATGTTTCGTCAAATGTTAAAGTTCCAATTCCCAACTTTTGAGGTCAGAAGGTGGAAGGCAGAAGTGCGGAAGTGTGGAAGGTGGAAGTTGGACAATTCACTCCATCAAAACCTTAAGGTTCTGATTCCCGAGTTTCGAGGTCGGAAAGGCAGAAGCTAAAGTGCGGAAATGGAAAGGTTAGTGTGGGAATGACCATTCTGGTTGCAGAATGGATCTGTCAAGGGTGGAACAACTATTACAGTGTTTTCTAAGCATGGCGACGAAGGTTGAAGAGTGTTTTAACGCCCATTCCTTGTGTTAGAAAGGAGAACAAAGGTTCTTAATGCAAAAAATTTAAATTATCTGCATTATGGGGTATGGGGACGTTACACTTCTAATATTCCTAGCATGACCATCACATCTTCTCGTCCTCCATCACAGTGCCACTATCATGGGTATTAAAATTTGGATAATGTTCAGAGTTTTAAATGTTAAAAAAAATATAATAATTGAATTCATGTTGTAATTTGCTCAAAAAAAAAGAAAACTATTTGTAATTTTTTTTATAAGAATGGGTAACTTTTTTTTAATATAATAAAAGTGTTGGGGTAAGTCAAATCATCCAGAATATACATAAGGGTCCAAAAATTTCTACAACAAGGCGAGTTGAAAATTTGAGTTGTATTCCTTCACTGAACTTCTACAAGAGCCAAACCTGCAAGCTTACCTATCATTACTATATTTCTATTGATGTACATAGGTGCCAAAAATCAAAATACAAAAAAATCCATATGAAAATATTAAGCAAAGTGATTCCCATTATGGGATTCATCCATCTAAACATCCTCTAGCTTACCACCTGTTTGGTACTGAGCTTGCCCAATTATTGCCATGCATGTCTATTGTACCGTGGCCTCTTCCTTTGCATTCTCCATTGCTAATCCTTCTAAAAACATGATCTTACCTACTATTTATTGGGTTCCTCGAGAAAATTGAAGGATCATGTTGTAGTGAATATCCATTTATCTACCATTATGTCCATCCTAGCATTGTTCTCTCGCATTTTGGTTTCGGATTCTCCCAAAATTTTCTCTTGAAATTCTAATGGATTGGTAAAATAATCGATGGCTTCTCTCCTGCCATCCATCTACTCTTGTGCTCTCCTTAACATTCTTTTAAGATAAGAGATATTATGAAAACCTAAATCTCCAAAACATGGAAAATTATTCATTGTACTATCACTGTTTATAATTCTAAAAGGAAAACTATGGAACTATGATGTTCAAAATTTACTAGTATAATTTCATCAAAAAATAGACACGTCCTTGCCAAGATAGCCTGCTAGGTTACCTCTTTAGCATGGAAGTAAATGACCCAACAAATCATTAGTGCTTCAATAGTACCTAGATAATTCCCAACAAAATGGAGAAATTCAACACTACTTAGCAATGTACCTTTCTTTAAGCACACATAGAAATTCCTTGAAATACTATTGTGGATTCCAGATCAAGAATGCCTTAGACTTGAGGGAATAAACCAGAAGGGGAGGTCATGCTTACCTTTGTAGAAGAAAGCTTGCAAACTTCAACCACCCCCTTTCCATGCTAATTCACTATTAAATATGAATTATGCCATCCAATGATTTAGACATATCCCACCTTCACACTTGAGTTGCACTCAAATGAAATTTAAAATCATATATCGAAGATATATTTCCATGGAAGCAGACATGGAGCATGATGAGACTTGAATGTTCCCTCACACAAATGAAAATGAGAAGGGTGTTTGCATGTCCTCCTAATGTGTTTTAATGCAACTTGACTTTTCGATTGTTCCTAAGGAGTGGTTATTGAGCACAAGGAACATTTGTAGAATTTTTTTTATTCCATGGATGGTGATTATGGTATCCAATTGATGCTCGAAAAGTCTTCACCTTTTTTTTAGGACTACTTTATCCATATAGGGACCTATTCGCCATTTGATCAACTTTCTTGTTATTGTGTCGACGAATGTGGAAGATATTTACCTCTTTAATGATATCCAACTTTTAGATGATCATTTGGATTACTCTCTTCATTCTTGTTCCTTTCTTCACATTTATTTTCTTCATAATATTCGATCATGAACAAAGTAACAAAGATCATGATTTTTTTTAACTTTTAGAGATTGAAGGACCAATAATCCTTGGAACAAAGCATATTCCTATTGCTTCATTGTTTGATATTTTTCCTCCTCCTAATGAATACTCAACCTTTGAATTTCCACTAAGGTCATACAGAACCTCCCCCACATTTGCTATCCTTGATATTTGTAAATTTTATTTATTAATCCTTAATATGTAGAAAAGTATATCGAATGGAGTTTAAAGTGAAAATTTAGAAAAAAATAATATTAATAAAATTCAAAATCATGGTATTTTATTATAAAAAATTATACATTTTATAAAGAAATATTTTGTTGTGAAATCATTAGGTAATTTTCTATATTTATGAATGATATTCAAAGTAACTTTACATTTGGTAAAGCCATTGACTGATGTATTGCAACTCATGAACTCCACCTCTTATATGGACCACCTCTTATATGAACTCCACCTCTTATAAGTAAATGATGGCTAGTGACCAAGAAGAAAAGGGTTTGGTGTTCTCTAGGGTTGTGACAATTGGTATCAGATCTTGGAAGTGAGGTTTTGGGAGTGCTTTTCACCATTGTATTGTAAATGGTAGTTGGAATTAGAGAAAAAGTTGGGTGAACATAGAATTCGTTGGTAGAGCACCTAGAAAATAGTGTGCCTAAGACACAAAAAGAATCGATAGAGGTGAAATTGAAAGAAAATGATATTGAGACATAATGTGCATCGGTAGAGCTCCGCCTAGGAAGAACTACACCAAGAAATAGTGCACACAAGAACACAAGGTGCACCCAGGAAGGTAGGGTGCACCCAAAACACAACACACCTAGAACACAATCCACTCATGAAGCGAAACATTGGTAAAGATCACATAGAAAAAAAAGTGCCCAGAAGAGTGCCCAAAAGTCAGAGTGCATTGACAGAGATGCACCCATAAGATAGAATTCCTAGAGTATTGAAAAAGAGTTTTGGTAGAAGCCTCTTTGAGATTGCAGGTGTAGTAGCATGGAGAATGCACCTGAAGAGTAACGGAATACAAGGTAGTCGTCAAGATGGTTAAAAATAGAGTTGTTGTAGTAGGACCGAGGGTGTGAGATAATTTAGACCCTCCAAGTAGGATAACAAAAACTACAAACATAGGTTTATTCCTTATTGAGTTGGGTGCAGGAAGTGATAGACCGAGAAAAGGGTTGCTTGCAACCTATGTTGGGATCTATCCAAGAAGTGTAGGATGCCAAGGATGTTGGAATCAATACATGGAAATAATATTAAGAAGTTACTAAGTACATGGGAAATAGGATTTTTGGTTTTTCTCTCAAGAAAAAACATGCAAAAGATTTCCCTTCGAAGTAGATATCGACTACCTTGACAGAAGTTCAAGGGAAGCAACCTTCAGAAACACCATCATAGGTTTTGAGTGCCTTAACAAATTGTTTGTGTAGTTTCATGACAAGAGGTTGAGAAAAAGTTTTGCAAGACAAAGGGTGAATGGATTTTGCATTGTGATCATGACAGTCGGCATGTTTAATGTGATGATTGGTGAACACTAGTTCCACCAACAGTCTCATTAGTGAATAAATTACGAAAGGAATTCATTGGGTTGTTAAGGGTAGTAGTACCATGCATAAGGAAGTGAACTCATTGATGAATATGCCGGTAGGAGCAGCATGAGAAGCAACGTTGAAGGTTGGGGATTAGCATGGAAGATTAGACTTGATGGTGGTTCCCTTGTATGACCACAAACTCATCTTGGGACAAGACTTTATAAGGATGGGTCAAGCCATACTCAGTGCCTTACAAGAGTTTTTTGATGATCTTGGGAAAGACTCCAAAGTGTTGTGTGCCAGTAATGACTAGGAAGAAGTTGGAGAGAGTCACAGCGATGTCAAGAACGAGGATGATTGAAGTGGTGTATTCTCTAATAGGTAAGCTTGGTAACATAATTCATAAACAAAAAGAGGAGGGTTCAGGTAGGCATACCTTGGGTGCAAATAATGAATAAGCATGTATGAGGATTGGGGTGGAAACCATTTCACGTTGGGAAATACACTACAAAAGAAAATCCAAGAGATTACTAAGTATTTTGGTGAAGACAACTCGAGTGTCAAGTGCAAACCATACTTGCTGGTTTTCAACAATATCTTGGTTAGAGGAAAATGTGGAATACTCCAACCCATGGTGAGCACCCTTCAACATGAAAAATTTATCCCGAGCCAACGTAATGTAGACCATGTTTTGGTTGTCTCACACAACCTATTGGAAGTTGCGAAAGAGGCTCAACCAACAAGTTAAAGGTTGAGCAAGTTGGAAAAGAGGTGATTGAAGATGAAACTTGAGAAGTAGGAAAAGGAAGAGGACGTAGGAAACTTTGTTGACAATAGATTGAGTATTTTGAAAAATAGGCAACGATGGTATATTACGTGGGTGAATTAAGGACATGGTAAAGAAGACAATGGAAGGTGTGTTGGTAGCAACTATAGATGTGTTCCCCCTTCTAGCATAAGTTACATCACTTCAGAAACCCACTATTTGGGAGATAGGGAGTGGGTATGTTGTTGCCATGGTAGTGGTGTCTTGGAAAGGAAAGAGGTAAATCATAGAGAAAAGGTAAAAGCTTAACATGAAAATGTATCAATAGATTCCTTTCCTAAGAAGAGGTTGCAAAGAGGGATCAGAGTGCAGCTAGAATCAATACTTGCAAGCACGAAGAAGTGTATTCTTATAGCTTGGATGCGATGATTGGACTAGCTACTTGATTAATCCATGGCATGAGGGGATATATTGTAAAATAACATGATGAAAAGGAGTTGACTATGGATGTAATAGAGAGTCCAATACGTGAAATAATGATGCACATGACTTGGACTTGCAATACAAGGTTGAATCAATCTAGAAAGAAGAGCTCGGGGTGCAAAGGAAACGATATTAAGGATAAGATGAACAACAAATTCACGAGGACAACACAATATATTGCAAAGTTGTCTAGGATGGAAATATTTTTTAGTGGGGAGGTTTGTGACATACTTGCCATGGGTAGGTGACCAACCCACACTCACTCACCCACTGAAGAGCTCGAGTGAGTGGGAAGCCAAGAATGATAAGAGATGGATCAATTCATTTCAGCACATTTGGAAGCACACAAAGTAACTATGGGAAATGATGGATTGGGAGTGACAACATAGCTTTCAGCAATGGGGAATGCAATGAGAGGCCATCAGGTTCACTTTCCCAAGTTGTGGTGGTAAGACACCTGGATACTTAGGGGAAAATCAATTATACACCACACCAGGTACATGTGGATGTCAATGACACGAGACTCACATTCATGGACAAAGGAGCTCGAGAACATGTTAAGCAATGGGAAAAATAGTCGACAAATGAGATTACTTAACAAAGGTATACCAAAGAGGGGTGTTGGGAGAAGTGCCCAAGTGTTGGAAACTGGGTTGGTAAAGTTATTGAGGGGCCTTCGAGTTTAATATTGAGAGCTTTCCCACTTTCCTTGGGGTTTCCCAAATAACACATCCCTTAGAATAGGTGTTGACCAAAGGGAAGCTTAAGTGACCACTTATGAGGAGAATGGAGTGACACCCCATATACATTAGTTGGGTGCACTTGAGGAAAAGACATCTAAACATGGAAAGTGAGATGTGCTCAAGATCAAGGAAGGAGGTCATTAAGGCCTCATGTATGCATCAACAAAACACACCGAACTGTTGGAAGAAGGATGTAGACCACCCAAGTTTTATAGGAAAAAGTTTTGGGTTGAAGGGTTTCCATGGTCAGACTATCCACTGAAAAGTACAAGGGAATAATCTTGTCAATGGAGTAGTGTTGCGGGAAGTGGCCCAAAAACATTGATGACAAGTGTTGTGAGGGAAGAGTTGTGGGAGAATGATGAGGCATTGTGATTTTCCCAATACTAACACTTTGCAAACAATTCATAGATTCATTCTAAAAAAATACATTTCATCAAATATTTTTCAACATACAAAAAATGGAGTGACAATATGAGTGTTTTATTATTACTAATGGACTGAGATTACAAGCTCTATGGCTACTATGGTAGTTGAAAACACACAATAAGGAAATCAAACAACATTATTATGCCATGGATCTTATACTACTAACTGGATGCTCAAAATTGATGACAAACCCCAAATATGAAGCTCACATAAAAATATTGGATGGATCCTCCTCCCGCATTAGCTAGGGTGGATGTCTCACCACCAAAACTAAACCCTAAAGGGTGGATGGATTTTTGCAACCACAAATAGAAACTCTGGAATAACCCCTAGATGGTCTCAATAGACAATGTCCAAAATCAATAAACATGCCCATTATGGATGAGTTCATCCCCTTTTATTTTCTTCTTTGGCCAAATACCATGGGTCACCCAAAACCACATAGCCACTTTAGTTAGTAAAACACCAAAATAACCACTAGATAAGTTGATTTTAGCCTATGGGAGTCTAATAAGCTACTCATTGGTCCTATAGGAAACATCACAGTCCTTCCTTCCCAAAGATTGTTTATCCTCAAGAAATGCCACCATAGGATGTCAATCCATCTAGCATATTGATCTGAACTGAAAGTGGTACCGGGATACCAAACCAATCAAGAAGGGATGAAATATCCACCACTCAATAAGTGGTCTCAATAGGCAGAGAAACCCTCCTCAAAAAATCCTTGATATTGTAGCAACTCAATCAACCCTTGAGGAATTTTATCTACTAGGATTCCAATCTCATTAGGGAAAAAGTTAGCTCTTTCCTCCATGTCAACTGCTATACTATCCAATATCATAATCCCAATGTCCTAAGATAGTCTCAAGATCATTCCACTATGTTGATGTTATGCCACTCTAATCATAACCATCAAAATGTCATGTTGTGTCTGCATCCTAAGTAAGCTTGTGATGTAATCTAACCACATGCTCTCCCACTCTTGCCCATAAACTATAAAGTCACCAGGGTCCCACACTATCCTGCATGGTGTGAAACACTCTTTACTCGTCACACTAATCTACCAAGCACAAGACTCCATCTGTCTACTCCTGTAGAGCCAAGCAATCATAAGTTGCACAGATACCTCAAAAAACGAATTCTCTATGCTCCTAAGCCCAAGCATCTCAAGAGCTAACTCTAGAAAATGAAAACGAACTGTCTCATCTGTATCGGCTCCCCTGCCAAGCTAGATCATGAATACCAAAAAATAAAGTCTAACCTGCCTTAAAGAAGTCTCAAGCTCTACTCCACTACCATCCCATAAATATAATGGATTGATCACCCTCACAATTCTATCTACATTCTCTACTACCTAAAGCAATCCAAAGCATAGATGAATGCATGGATCTCACCACCAAATAGGGGGTCCACCAAACCCAAATCCTACGAACTATTGGTGTACGATGGTGATAGGAGTCTCAACGCGATTCTCTGGTAGAGACCAAGTACTAAGCATTGAGTCTCAACTTGCTAATATGATCATCTCCTGCCAAACTGTATCTAGACATCTTCTAACTAAAATACTATCCGTGTGCTCAGTTAACCCATGGGATCTAAGCACCTCTGTGATGTCCCTAAACCTTGAGATAAGGCCAAAGGTGCTAAAATTAAGACTAAATTAGTTTGAAAGCAATGGGTATAGATAATTTACTATGGATCTCAATAACCATTCACCAAATAAATTAAAACTTTTAATTCTAGAGATTGAATTATAACTAAAGTTGTGACACTTAATTATTTAATTATGCCACTTAGTTAAATAATTAATTGCGACTCTCAATTAATAATTTCCTAAGTGCAAGATAAAGGTTGTAATTGAAACAACAACATCAATAATACATGATAAAAATCATATTTGGTATGAATAGCTAATTTATGTATTTTTGTGGTTTGTTTGATAACATAGTTTATAAATAATCAAGTATTGATGTCATTGATTATTTGCAAATTAATATACTTTTTCGGTGTTGTTATGTGTCTGATGTTAGTGAGCATAAAGATTAAGGAAAACCACATATCATGGAACATTCATAGGCTGCAATCTACAACCACACCGAAACCAGAGAAAACAAAGAACACCGGCTACAACTTCAGCCCTCAAAATTGGCTCTCAATGACTATCCCCTACAGTAATATCTCATTAATAAAAATCAGATCGTATGGCTTCCACCCTCCAGCCCTTGATTTATTTTACATCTAGAATAAATCACTCATCCTTAGATTCACAACTAAGAAAAAATATGCAAACAAATGACTTACAATCAAATTATAGGTGCGCTCATCTTGGCACCAGAAAACTGTCGGACCAAAACAAACATATATTGGTCATCTAGAAAGATTTTTCAATGAAACGAAAGATTGTTGTTCATTGGAAACGATGCTTTCGATGCAATGGAACAAGTATGACAACACATAAATGAGCATATATGGTCGAACCATATCATATGGTTTCTCCCCTCTCAATACAATAGAGCCAAAATTACATTTTTTGGTTACGAGGAAGAAGAATAGAAAGAAGGTAACGAGAAGAGAAACTCAATTCCATATTATATGAGATTCATCCTTCCTCCTCCATGCAGATCCCAACATTCAATACATGAACACTCAAACAACCAATCATCCATAATTTCACATATACCAAATAAAATAATGTAATGAAACCATAACATAACAAAAATACTTATCTCAAAATATGGGCAACTAGCTACAGCAGGACAACTTTCCTCCAGCCGTAGACATTGTCAAGCCTTCCTTGCTTGAACAAGTCACCCCTGAGATGAGACCATGGATCCATAGGTAGAGGCGTACTTAGTCTCACTACTCTTGAAACTACCTCTTCCAAGAGACGCAATGCTTCCCACTACTACTTTCTTGTTTGTCTTCGTTGCCTATGGGATGTGACCTAGCTCGCCATTCCCATTTCCTGTATTTCTATGTGAGAACCTGGACTAGTAGAGTGATATAATGGAAGAAAATGGAAACAAATAGACTCACTCTAATTCTCAACACACTCTCAATAATATCAACATTCCAACACGGTTATATAACATAAGTCACATGGTCCAAAGCTCAAGGTTAACTTCAACAAGGAGATGGCATATGAATTTATAGCATAAGGAGGACAACTCTAACCCAAAGGGATAAACCCAAATTATATAGAGGTAAGGTTTAAGCTTCATCATGAAGAATCAACTTGAATTATGGAGTGGCGGCTTAGTGGAAATATTCCCTTTCCCAAATTAGCACCATGAGGAGGATTTACCCAAAAACTAAGGAGGGGATCCATGAAGAGCACATGGAGGCACACTAATGCATAAAGGGGGTTAAAAAACATCAAGTAGGTAGAATTAGGTGAGATAGGGCATCCTATAGGGTCATAAATATTGCATAAGCACAGAAATAGGATCATCAATGCATGGTATAGGCGTGGAAGCTAGAAAATAGCTTACAACCCCTAAAAACAAGGAAAAGGGCTCATAAATGACCATAAACACATAAATGTGAGGGAATATTTTCCCAAGGAGGGTTACCTGGGAAAGAGGGGCCTATTAAGGTGTGCACAATATGCGATATTATCTCCATAGTCCATAATTATTGAGAATAGGGTTCGTTGTACAATTTTTGGATAACCAACATTATTAATCTCACCAAGGTGCAAATATGAATTGGGATGGAAAAAGTTAAGTCACCAACAAGTTATAAGGTACTAGGGATGTCCCCATTCCCCCTTACTTTGTGGAATGCATGGTCCCCCATACTCGTTTAGTTTCTGTTGTTGAGCCAGTTGTTTATTTAATGAATCATTAACAACATTCAAAGAGAGCATAGATGCTAGTAATAACATTAACATTAATAATAGTGTCAAAGTCCAACGTCATGTTATCAAACATTAATAATAAGTACTTAATCAAATTAATCATGCAAAGGAGCACAATTCCACAATAATATAAAATATCATAAGTCCATAATGCAAAATAACATAAGTCACATAAATGATCATAAGTCTGGGGCTTAACAACTAGGGTATTACATCTCCCTCCTATTTAAACAATGCATCGTCCTTGATGCATATTACATACATGCCACAAAATTTCAAAATAGATGAGGGTATGCTTCCCTCATGGTATCCTATGGCTCCCAAGTGGCATCCTCAGGACTGTAATGGGTCCATTGGACCTTTACTTTCTTGAATTATCGATTCTGAAGCAACTTGACCTTGCTTCCCAAAATGGCAATAGGTTGTACCGAAAATCCCTCTTCTAGTTCCACATAGATCATAATCCATTCAATCACATTATTAGTACCATGTCCACACACACACACACACACACGCATACCAATAAAGAAAATAAAAGCACTATGATTACCTGGATCACATTCCAATCAATTACATGGTTAGTATCAGGTATATACTTTTTAAATAAATACACATGAAACACATTATATACTCTAATGAAAGTGGGTAGGGTCATCTCATAAGAAATAGGTCCTATATTAGCTAAGACGTCAAAAGGTCCACAGTATCTGGCAGCTAGCTTGGAGCAATTTTCTAATTTTAAGTTACTCTTATTGGGCCTGACTTTCAAAAACACCTGATCCCCAACTTGAAACTATCTGGAGTTCATGTTCTGATATGCATAACTTTTCTTCCTGCCTTGAGATACCTTTAGATTTTTCTTTATATTAACCATCTGATCCTCCATATCCTTTAATAATTCTGGTCCAACAATGACTCTATCTATTGGGTTATCCCAACTGATGGGAGTATTGCACTTCCTTCCATACATGGCCTCAAAAGGACTCATCTTCAGAGAGGAATGATATCCATTATTATAAGAAAATTAAGCCAAGTTTTAATAATCTTCCCACTTAGATGGCTGATCCATCACATACATCCTTAACATATCTTCAATTACTTGGTTAACTCTTTATGTTTGTCCATCTGTCCGAGGGTGGTATATTGTCCTCATGTTTAGACTTGTACCAAACCCTTCAAGCAATCCTTTCCAAAAGTTAGAAGTAAATTTTGAATATCTGTCTGATACTATAGCCTTCGGAATACCATGCAATCTGGCTACTTCTTTCATGTAAATATTTGCAATGTTAGTTGCTTTGGGAGTTGTCTTTACTGGAATTAAGTGTGCTGCCTTAGTCAACTTATCTACCACAACCATGATCACATCATTTTGCAATCTCATCTTAGGTAACTTGGTGATGAAATCCATCGTCACTACATCCCACTTCCATTCTGGTATAGGCAAAGTTTGCAACAATCCTATTGGATGTCGATGCTTAACTTTAACTTGTTGACATTCCATGCACCTAGATATATATTTTGCAACATCATTCTTCATCCCTAGACAATAGTATTCTTCCCTTGCTTCTATTATTGTTTTCTGATAACCTGAATGTCTGGCATAAGGGACATCATGTGTTTCCTTTAGAACCATCTTCCTTATATCTTCAACATCGGGCACATAAAATCTATCTCTATGCATGAGTATCCCATTTTCTTCAAACTTATACTTATCAAATTTCTGTGGAATATTTTGTTGTTTCAACCCTTCTTTCACCTGTTGATAAAGTTCATTTGTAACATTGGCTTCAATTATCTTATCCTTAAAATATGATGTGCTAGTGTTGATAGCTACTACATGCATCTTCCTACCAAGCGCATCGAGTACTTTATTTTCCTTACCTTTGATATGCTTGATGTCAAAGTCATATTCAAATAATAACTCGATCCACCTCCTTTGTATTGCATTCAAATTAGGCTGCTCAAACAAGTAATTTAACTTATCATGGTCAGTTATAAACTCAAACTTTTTACCCATTAGATAATGTATCCACTTCTTCAAAGTATGGATGATAGTTGCGAGCTCTAATTCATGGGTGGCATAGTTCTTCTCATGTTCCTTTAACTTTCTAGATTCGTAACTGATTACATGTCCATCTTGCATTAATACTCCACCAATGCCTTGCTTGCATGCATCCGTGCATACACAAAGTTTCCTTCGGGGTCCACAATTCTTAGCATTGGTGTACTGGTAAGCATTTCCTTAAGTTTTTGAAAATTATCTTCACACTTAGAAGTCCAATCAAACTTCACACCTTTCTTTCGAAAAGATAATATAGGATGAGCCAAATTCGAGAATCCTTTGATGAACCTTCGGTAGTATCCATCTAACCCCATGAAGGATCTGACTTCTGATACATTCTTAGGTGTTGACCATTCCATAATGTCTCTTATCTTCTCAGGATATATTGTAACACCTTCTTCAGATATGATATGCCATAGGTAGTGGAATCTTCCTTGATAAAAAGAACACTTTCTTAATTTGGCATACAACTAATGTTCTCTAAGAACTTTCATTACTAGTCTTAGATGTTCTTCATGCTCTTCTTTTGTATTGGAATAGATAAGGATGTCATCCAAGAATGCAATCACAAACTTATATAAGTACTTTCTGAAGACTCCATTCATTAAACACATGAATACTGCAAGTGCATTTGTTAAACCAAAAGGTACTACTGTGAACTCATAGTGTCCATAACTTGTTTTGAATGTTGTCTTACTGATATCCTCATTCTTGATTCTAATTTGGTGGTATCCCGACCTCAAATCTATTTTTGAAAACACCTTGGCTCCTCTCAATTGATCAAACAAGTCATCAATTCTTGGTAAGGGGTAATTGTTTTAACCGTTATTTTTTTCAATTTTCTATAATCTATGCAAAGTCTTAGAGTTCCATGTTTCTTCTTCACAAATAACACAGGAGCTCCCCAAGGTGAAACACTGGGCCTTATGTAACCTTTATTTAGTAGACCCTCTAATTGCATTTGTAATTCATTTAACTTTAGAGTACTCATTCTATAAGGTGCTTTAGATGAAGGTACTATTCTCGGCACCAAGTCGATAAAAAAATCAATGTCCCTCTTAGGAGGTATTCCTAGCAGTTCTTGAAATATATCTACAAAATTTTGTAGTATTGGATAATCCTGCAGCTCTGGCTCTTTTCCTTCTTTTTATTCTTCTACATGAATTGCATATATTTGACATCTCTTTCTAAGACATTTCTTCAATTGTAGAGATGTGATCTGCCTCAGGGATATGGGTCTAGGTATTCCTTTTATTTTTACTTGGTTCCCTTCTTCATCCAAACAAGTATAAGTTTTATTATGGCAATCCAAAACTGCATGGTGTGCATCTAACCAATCCATGCCAGTCAATACATCATATGACCCCAAGGGTATGATGCTTAAGGCTTCAAAGGTTTTCATTCCATTCATTTCTAAAGGACACACTTTTACCAATTTAGTGATTTTCCTCTTGGCTCCTGTAGCTAACTATACTAGACTTGTTGTTTCAAGTTTACTTTTCTTCAAATGACATTTCTCAACAAGATTAGGTGAAATGTAACTATTGCTAGCTCTAGAATCAATCAAAATAGTTATGGTTTTATTATCAATATTACATGCTACTTCAATCATTCGAGATTGGTGGTCAACTTTCCTCCCACCTAGGGATGCACAGATCCTTTAAACACTTCCGCCTACATCTCCAACATTTGAATCCTCTTGACTGTTGTGAAGGTTATTTTTCTTACCGAGCATTGACTGGAAAACTGATTTTCCTTGCATATCCAACATTCCACGGGTGGTATTTTCCCTGAAGGATATTCATTTGACTTTCCTTGTTGGTAAGAATTATTGTTTTTGAACTTTGAAGTTTGGAAACCTTTCATTCTCTGCTCCTGCTTGTTCTTCTTCATATCCTTCCAATCCTTCTGATATGGGGCCTTGCTCTTATTTTGTTCATATAATAGTTTTTCCTTCCAGATGGAATCCTTAAGGTTATTTGGTCTATCATACCAGATTTTATCTCCATAAGATTTAGGAAGGCCACTTAGGAACCTTTGAATCTTTACCTTCTCATCTTTGATGAAGTCCGCATTGATCAACAGTTCTAGAAACTTTTTCTCATAGGCCTCCATAGTCATGATTCGCAACTTAAGCTCAAATAATTCCTCCATCTTATTTTCATAGTAGTGCTCAAAGAGGTATTCTTTCTGAAAGTATTTCTTAAACTTCCTCTAAGGTATTTTGTCTTCATTGATGTCTTTTAACTTAAATAGTTGATCCCACCAGATAGATTCTTTCCCTTGCAGATGGTATATGGATACTCTTTCCTCCATATTAGTTGTATACTGATGCAACTAGAAGAATTTCCTAAGTCCTAACAAAAATTATTCGACATGTTCTCTTTGCTTTACTTATCCATCAAAATTTGGGGGCTTGATTCTTCTCAAATATCCTACTATTTCATCCCGGGTAAACCTCCTTTTCTTGTATTTCACTGGAGATCTTTCAGGACTGCTCTCTGTACTGCTTGATGCATACCCCTTATTTCTCTTTGAGTGATAAGGTCTCCTTGAATATGATATAGACCTAACATAACCTATTTTATGAATCTTTTCAGTGGATCTTTGGATGGTCTTCAATGATTTTAGATCATTCATAATCTGCTCTTGGATATGCATTATTTTTTCATTATCCTCTCTACACTTCCTCACTGAATCCTCTAAGATTAATGGTTCATTTCTCCTCTTATGTCCGATTGACCTTCTTCACTCAACAAACACCTCTTCAGGACTATATGGTCTCCATCCTTCCTCAAGATCCATCCCCAATCTCTGACTTCCTACTGTTGAACTTTTACTTGTTGAATACTTAGTCTTCACAGGTTTGATTAAAATATCAGTTGTAGTGGTCACACCACTTGCTCAATCAATCAATGGGAACTGCAATGTGTTCATTATTAACATTATGTTAGTAAGCTACACATTAGTAAAAGTTCATCATCATTAACAAAAACTACTTTTTTGTTTGTGTTTGAAAGTAACTAGCCAACATTTATAAGTTACAATCTACCTAGTTGGACAAGGGGAGGTAGAAATCCTTCCAAGATTTCTCCCTATTGGATGAACTTTAGGTCCATAACCATCCCACTCTAATAGTTTAATTAACTAACTCACATGTGAAATTATATTAAGGTGCATGCATCCAAGCTATCTAATGCAACTACACCCTTAGAAGGTGTCTTGAAACTCCGCAGAAGGACAAACAACCTCAGTGTTGAAACCTTAAGCTCTGATACCACTTGTGATGTCCCTGAACCTTGAGATAAGGCCAAAGGTGATAAAATTAAGACTAAATTAAGTTTGAAAACAATGGATATAGATAAATTACTATTGATCCGACTAACCATTCACCAACTAAATTAAAAATTTTAATTCTAGAGATTGAATTATAACTAAAGTTGTGACACTTAATTATTTAATTATGCCACTTAATTAAATAATTAATTGCGACACTCAATTAATAATTTCCTAAGTGCAAGCTAAAGGTCGTAATTGAAACAACAACATCAATAATACACCGGTATAGATCCATCTAAAAGGGGATCTACCAAGCACCGAGAGGGATCAAATTTCTCAAGGTGCAAACCCTTTTTTAAAATAAAAATGTTGAAGAAATGTGTAATCCAATATTTATAGTTTTAGTTTATCTAATTTATGTTGTTATATAT
>LPNX010293417.1:139175-198534 GCA_001517045.1 Pseudotsuga menziesii
GTATATTTTTATACCATTTGGATCCTTCTTCATACTTGATAGATTTGGGTTTAAAATGGATGTATGCTAGTTTATTTTATTTTATTTTATATTTTAATTAAGTAGATATGTAATTTATATTTTCCATTTTTTATTTTATTTATTTATGTCGGCTAAGCATAACGTGACTAACGTGACAAGATCTACCCCATACTGGGATGAAGAGCACCTCTCTTTTCTCAGTGCAATGATAAACATCATATTCATTATGAGTAGCTAATTTATGTATTTTTGGTTTGTTTGATATCATAGTTTATAAATAATCAAGTATTGATGTCATTGATTATTTTCAAATTAATCTACTTTTTCAGTGTTGTGATGTGTGTGTTGTTAGTGAGCATAAAGACTAAGGAAAACCAAATATCATGTAACATCCATAGGCTGCAATCTACAATCACACTCAAACCATAGCAAACAAAGAACACTGGCTGCAACTTCATCCCTCAAAATCGGCTCCCAATGACTATTCCCTACAGTCATCTCTCACTAATAAAAATCAGATCATATGGCTGCCACCCTCTAGCCATCGATTTATTTTACATCTAGAATACATCACTAATCTTCAGATCTACAACTAAGAACAAATACACAAACAAATGATTTACAATCAAAAGACAGGTGCGCTCATCTTGGCACCAGAAAATTGTTGGACCAAAAAAAACATATCTTGGTCATCCAGAAAGATTTTTCAATGAAACAAAATGTGTTGTTCATTGGAAACACTGCTCTGGATGCAATGGAACAGGTATCACAACACATAAATGAGAATATATGGTTAAACCAGATCATATGGTTGCGCCCCTCTCAATACAATAGAGCCAAAATTACATTTTTTGGCTAAGGAGAAGAAGAATAGAAAGAAGGTAATGAGAAGATAAACTCAATTCCATATTATATGAGATTCATCCTTCCTCCATGAAGATACTGACATTCAATACATGAACACTCAAACAACCAATCATCCATCATTGCACATATACCAAATAAAATAATGTAATGAAAACATAACATAACATAAATACTTATCTCAAAATATGGGCAAGTGGTTGCAACATGACAACTTTCCTCCCAGCCGTATACACTGTCAAGCCTTCCTTGCTTAAACAAGTCCCCCCGAGATGAGACGATGAATCCAAGGGTAGAGGCTTACTTAGTCTCACTGCTCTTGAAACTACCTCTTCCGAGAGACACAATGCTTCTTACTACTACTTTCTTGCCCGTCTCCACTTCTTATGGGATGCGACCTAGCTCACCATTCCCATTTCCTGGATTTTTGTGTGAAAACCTGGAATAGTAGAGTGATATAATGGAAGCAAAGAGAAACAAATAGACTCACTCTAAGCCTCAACACACTCTCAATAATATGGACATTCCAACACGGTTAGATAGCATAAGTCACATGGTCCAAAGCTCAAGATTAACTTCAACAAGGAGATGTCATATGAATTTATAGCATAAGGAAGACAATTCTAACCCAAAGGGATCAACCCAAATTAGAGAGAGGTAAGGTTTAAGATTCATCATGGAGAATTAAATTGAATTAGTGGAGTGGTGGCTTAGTGAAAATATTCCCTTTCCCGAATTAGCACCACGAGGAGGAGTTTCCCAAAAACTACGGAGTGGAGCCATGAAGAGCGCATGGAGGCACACTAATGCATAAACAGGGTTACAAAACATCAAGGAGGTCTAAATAGGTGAGAGAGGGAATCCAATAGGATCATAAATATCATGGAAGCACAAAAATAGGATCATCAATGCATGGTGTAAGAGTAGAAGCTAGAAAACAGCTTACATCCCCTAAAAACTAGGAAAAGGGCTCATAAATGACCATAAACACATAAATGTGAGGGAATATTTTCCCAAGGAGGGTTCCCTAGGAAAGAGGGGCCCACGAAGGCATGCACATTATGCAATATTAACTCCATAGTCCATAATTATTGAGAATAGGGTTCGTTGTACAAGGTTTGGGTGACCAACATTGTTAATCTCACCAAGGTGCAAATATGATTTGGGATGGAAAAAGTTAAGTCAACAACAAGTTATAAGGTGCTAGGGATGTCCCCATTCCCCCTCACTTTGTGGAATCCATGGTCCCCCATACTCGTTTAGTTTCCTTTGTTGAGCCAGTTGTTTATTTAATCAATCATTAACAACATACAAAGAGAGCACATATGCTAGTAATAACATTAACATTAATAGTAGTGCCAAAGCCATGTTATCAAACGTTAATAATAAGTCCTTAATCAAATTAATCATGAAAAGGAGAATAATTCCACAATCATATAAAATATCATAAGTCCATAATGAAAAAGAACATAAGTCACATAAAGGATCATAAGCTCGGGGCTTAACAACTGGGGTATTACAACCTCCCTAGAGTATAGCTCTACCACCTGTGGCCTCTTATACTCATCCAAGTACTGAGAATTTTCTACCAAATGTGTATCATGCATATCCATCATGAACCTCTCCCTAAGTGAAGACTCATGGATACCCATATGTAATGTTTATGAAAGATGATATCACTTCCTACTCTATTGGTTGAAGTCCTTGCATACCAATCTAATATCTCATATCCACTTTGTTCACCAATTCCAGTGTCCAACCGAAGGAAATCTATTGTGGTTAAGATTCCACCTACCTCATCCAACAGTTTCAGCTGAACCTCCCAAGATACTACTCTTTAAAGCTCACCCATCCATTCATTGATTCTGGGTAAACCAAAATCCGATGTATGTTTGTGAACTCTATCAGGTGGTATACTTGGAAAATACTCCAAAATTCCATTGGAGCTCATGGTGTGCCACTATGTACCCTATATACTGTTGCACAACCCTAGATCCTCCTGTATACTATGACATACAACTGTAACCTATGATTCCATTTGGTATCCTGTATGTGCTATTACCTCCAATACATTGCTGATGTAAGAAAAACCCATATCATAGTGTGTCTCCATATATGTCATACACTTGTCTACCCAATTTCCAGATGCATAAATTTCTTGTTGGATAGTCCATCGGGAATGTCCTCTCCTACATTTTCCGTGACTAACCTTCTCTCCCTAACCACCTGCAACTCTAAATGCTCCATATGTGAAAACAATACCAAATTCTCCTCCCTCAAATCATGAGTTCCAATCATGTGCTCATGTGTCATTGTTGTCAAAGCTAATGAAGTCTCTACTACTGTCAATGATGAAGGTCATGTCAAGCTCAGCTGATATCTCAGCTCCTCAACCTTCATAACCTTATCTTTTGTGAACTTAAGAAAAAGGTACCTATCCACGAACAACTACAAATAATCAGACTTCATTTGTTCCAAATCTTCATTGATGATGAACAATTGGGTACTAGTGACCCCTACTTTTGGAACTTCCTTGTACCTCTCCTCTAATTGGGTCTTCCACATAAGATCTTCAATAAACTTGTAAGCACCATCTGCTCTTGTGAACACCTACACAATTTGCTCATTTGTGACCAATAGTTGGTTCTTCAAAACATGCAATGCCATCTCGTCAGCATGGTGTGGGATGTCACACAAATGATCCACTGTCTAATGTAGATCATTATCCCCATACAAGCTTACATATATCACTCATCCCCTTCATCCTTTTCCTTCTTAGAAATGAAATCATCATCAAAAGGTAAGTCATCCTTCTCTAAGTCCTCATGCTTAGGTGCATCCTTGTCAACTCCATGTACGATCATGCCTACATCACCATACATGTTATAAATAGGATAAGATGTCTAAGTCCTCATGCTTAGGTGCATCATTGTCAACTCCAAGTACGATCATGCCTACATCACGATACATGTTATAAATAGGATGAGATGTTGTAAATAGGATGAGATAGTGGATCCATGACATCATCAACATAAGACCAAAAGGTAATTCATCCTTCTTTGAGTCCTCATGCTTAGGTGCATCCTTGTAAACTCCAAGTACGATCATGCCTACATCACCATACATGTTATAAATAGGATGAGATGTTGTAAATAGGATGAGATAGTGGATCCATGCCATCATCAACATAAGACCAAAAGGTAATTCATCCTTTTTTTTCAGGAAGAAAAAAGCCTGTCCTTGATATTCTTATTAGGAATCAAAGCGCATTGATAACACCCACCCAGAAGGGTTACATAACTGAAAGATACTGCTAGTCTGGAAATAATCACATCAAGTCGTAGCCAAGGGGAAAGGCGTACAATATAAGTGAAATTTCCCATCAGAAATCTGTCTCATCATATGAGAGATCTAGAGCAAACAGCCCAGTCTATCGAGAACCAATGGAATCAGATCTGCAATCCAAAAGAAGCCACTCAAGTGGTGTCATGTCTATTAACCACAGAGAATATATATCTTTCCAGATAACATAGCTCAGAAGAGCTGGAAAGAGTCATAAGTGACCAAAAGGCCATCAATAAATTCAGAGAAACAGCCAAAACCTGGATCAAGAGTGAGGGCTATTTTTGAAAGAATGTCTGCAATTCCGTTTTGTTCTCAATAGATGTGGCTGAAAGTAAGATCATCGAAGCTTTAGATAAGCTTTTGTGATTCCCTGCACCAGTGTATAAGTTCTAGTGGGGCGAGAGCAGAGAGACCCTTGGCCCAATTAATGATGACTTGTGAGTCACCGTATACATGGACCAAGGGGATACCCATCATTTGGGAGGAGTGCAAGAGGGCCCATAAGCCCAGTAGCTCTGCCTTAGTATTGGATCCATTTCCGACCCCCAGCGCGAAGTCAATATGGTGATTCTTATTGAGGAACAGACTATACCCAACGCCCGCTGCAGAAGAATTAGAAGCTCCATCAAAGTAACCACAAGGATAAGTCATGCAAGGTTTCGGTCCTATCTTTCTTAACTTAATATTTTTCTTGTGCTTATATCCCAATAACAGTCACCTTTTTGCCCTCGAAGATAGCCATATTACGAGCCTTCCAAATAATCCAAATAATATGATGGGGAATATAATATAGGACAGAGCAGCGTGGGTATACTGATGCCCAAAATTCCAAAAACTCTATAAAAGAATCAGCTTCAGGAGGTATGTACTGCTGGAGATGATCACATATGAGTCCCCTCACACTAATCCAAATTGGACAGCGTGAAAAGAGATATAGAACAGACTCATCGTTTTTGAAACATAGAGAACAAATGCCAGGTCCATACTTGCCTCGTTTCTGTAGATTATCCCAAGTAAGAACCCTGTTCCTCAGTACTAGCCAGGTAAAACAACCAATTTTACGAGGAAGGAGTCCTGACCAGAGTGATAAATATGCACGACTACCCAATGCTGGATTGGAATATTTCACGATACAGTCATATGCTTTTTCTGCAGAGATCGATCCATCATATTTGTTGTAGTCCCAAAGAAGTGTATCAGAGACATCTGAAAGGCGTATACCATTGAGTTCCATATCTCTGATATACTTATCCCAAATATCTTTCCATTCCCCATCAAGAAGAAGATCGTCCGCTGAATACCGATAATCGTGAGCATCCGGTAAGATATTGTGAGCTTGAGCAAGATTTTTTATATCCAGATCCTCATGGTAAGAAATTAAACCTTTCGGAAGGAGGTATGAGTGGGGGATACCAATCAAAGGGTCTGTTCCAATCAGTATATCTCGACCATTCCCCACCTGCCATGCAAGATGGCGCCCCAACCAAGGGATTGTCTGAAGGAACCCCCTCCAGAAAGTTGATACACCACAAGTACTGAAGTTTTTCCTTCGGAGCCAAGCAGTTACAGAGATTCCCTTCAAATATTTGGAAGTAAGAACACGGTGCCAAAGGTTGTCACAAAAGAGTACCTCCCAGAAATTTTTAAGGAGAAGGGCAATGCTGAACCAATGAAGATTCTTGATCCCCCATCCATCATAGTATTTTGGCCAGGAAAGATCGGACCAATTAGCCAAGTGGAATCTGCTGCAGGTCCCTGAAGATCCCCATAAAAAAGCAAAGGTGATACTTCTGAGCTTTTGCAGAGTAGAAGCCGGAATAGGAGCAAGACCCATCCAGTATACCGGGATACTGGAAAGTACAGACTGTACTAGTATCAGCCTTCCACCCAAAGAGAGCAGCTTGTGGGTCTAGAGGCTAATTTTTTTTTTCAAACTTTTGTATCAGCCAGATTCAGTCCCTTGTTCTATATCCAAGTGGTTTGATATAGAAACCAAGGTAGGTGAAGCCAGTAGAGATGGGAAGCTTTCGATAGGGGATTGATCTGGATAGTTGTAAGAGATCCAAAGCTGAAATGTTGTTATAGAGCATAACATATTTTTCCAGACTGATTGACATACCAGAGGCTTTACGGAAAGTATCCAGAAGGACATCGAAAGTAGCCCATTCCCGCAAGGTTCCAGAACCCATAAGGACAACATCATCTACAAAAAGCAGATGTGATAGAGCAAGTGTAGGAGGAATCCGGATACCTCGAATAAGACCATTGCTTCTCGCATCTGCAATTAAAAGACTGAGACCTTCTATGACCAAGATAAAAAGAAGGGGTGAGAGGGGACAGCCTTGACGTAAACCCCGGGAAGCAGGGAAAAAATTGGATGGTGTACCATTGATCAAAACAGCAAAGGTGGCAGATGAGAGGCACCCCATTATCCAATTGACAGTCTAAAGGGGAGCCCCAATTTGAATGAGGATGAGACGATTAAAGGTCTAGTTGACCCTATCAAAAGCTTTAATCAAATCAAGTTCGAGAATGAAAGCACAGAGATTTTTTTTCTTGATTGAGTGAAGAGATTCCTGTACAATTCCAATAGGCTCGGTGATCTGGCGGTTTTTTAGAAACCCATATTGTTCCTGAGAAATACCAGAGTCCAGGAAGGGTTTGATTCTGACCGCAATGACCTTAGAAATAAGCTTATACAGTAAATTACACAAGGATATGGGTCTGAAGTCAGCAAAAGTCTGAGGCTTGTCTCTTTTGGGGATAAGAGCAATGAAGGTAGTATTGAGGGAGGCTGGGATAAGACCCTTGACTCTAGTAGAGTCAATAGCAGAAAGAAGCTCAATTCCAAATAAATCAAAGAAATGTAAGTAGAACTCAACAGGCCAACCGTCTGGCCCTGGACTTCTGTCTTTTTTGAAGGATTTAAGAGCAAGTTCTAATTCCCCCAAAGTGACCGGACAAGTGAGATTAGAGGCATTCTCAGGAATCATCCTAGGAAAGAGTTGAATCACCTTGAGCTGATGGGATAGGCTGGTGCCCCTGTCATCTTTGAAGATATTTGAGAAGTGGGTTTGCCCCAAATCTTTAAGAGCGGGCTCTTCTTCATATGAAATATCATCCTCATCTGATAAGGCCCATATTGAGTTCTGATTTCTCCAGCCCGAGGCCAACATATGGAAGTACTTAGTATTAGCATCCCCTTCAAGGGCCCATTTGGTTCTACTCTTTAATTTCCAAGTGAGAAGAGTATGGTTCAATATCTTTTTCTTTTCCAATCTAAGGTGATTCAGAAGAGCCAAGTCCTCCGAAGAGAGTATACCATGGGTGGAGCTAGAGAGGAGAGAGGTGATGGACTGATCAAAAAAGGCTAAGTCCTTGTCAATCTGTGCTTGTTTCTCTTTAATCCAAGCTTTGGTTTCAATCTTGAGAGAATGGAGCTTCCAAAGAAGAGAGTCAAGGCCAGAGACAGAGTCCTCCGAAAGGAGATGGGTCCAATGGGACGAGAACCACTCCGAAAAAGCAGGGTCATTGAGCCAGGAACGATTAAACTTGAAAGGGTAATTGTGGGAGGTCTGTAGCTTATTCCATTCCATGACAATAGGGAAGTGGTTAGAGATGTCTGAGCAATGAGTCCAGACTCTCTAAGTCCCCAAAGAAGGTAATAGGGATCCAGAGATCATGAATCTATCCAATCTTTTACTGATTTCTCCTGGTCCCGAACGACCATTACACCACGTGGGGCCAGCACACTGTGGAGCAAGATCCAGCAGATCTAAGGAACTAAACAGTGAGGTAAAATAGCTGGAGAGGGGGTATGGGGAAGGATGTTGACCCCAAATCTCAGAAGAGTGCAAGGTTAGGTTGAGATCACCGCTAAGAATTAAGTTTTGTGAGCCCAGGAACCCGCTTCTGAGGGCTCTCTCCCAGAAATTTTCACGATCTTTATAGGGCCCGTAAATATTCAGATCGAGATGGGGTATGAGAGACCCCGAAAAGATGCCTAAATCAAGAGGCCCACACAGGTTTGGAAGGCTCGACATCTAACATTGAGGGGATTCCATGCCGATAAAAGACCACCCGACAGACCAGTAGCATCTATAGCACAATACTCCCAGGAGGGAAAAAGCTTTGAGAAAGCCAGCATGGCAGGAAAGGAGCTACACATGGTTTCCTGGAGAAGAATCACATCCGGCTTCAGAGAACTGACAAGTGTTCGGAGGCAGAGAGTTTTTGCTTTCCCTTCGAGTCCTCTAACATTGAGAGAAACAATCTTCATGGGTCACCGAGTGGGGGAGACAATGCTCTAAGTCCCCGAGGAGGTAAGTTACGAGCTGCTTCTTTAAGGCGAGCAGAGAGGGGTATATAAGGAGGGGACGCAGATGAGAAATCAACCTGTGTCTTACCCTTTTTCTCCCTTTTCTTCCTAACAGTGACATTTGCAAACCACATAGAGTTCAGGGGAAGAGTGGTAGGAGAGGTCGGAGTGGATGCAGTGAAAATGGAGAGGGAGTGTTTGAGGGAGGGGTCAGAAAAGGATGGGGAGGTAGTCGGACTGAGAGGGGGAGGGTGTGGGGGAGGGGGAAGAGAAGGAGAGGACCCTCGGGAAGTCAAAGGTGGGAAGTCAACAAGTGAGGATAACGTGGGAACAGGAGGGGCCCGGATGGGAGAGGCCGACAATAAAGGAGAGGGCACAGTGATAGTAGGAGGAGGAGGAGAACAACCCTCAGCCAAAGCAGGTATGCAAGTGATTGGGGGAGAAGAAGCCGGAGAGGCAGAAATGCCCGGGGAATCATTGTCCCGAAAGGAGTGAGATTGAGAGTTCAGAGAAAAGCCAGGAGCCCTATGGGAATCCGGAGGGGGACCTTTTGAATGTGAGAGAATCAATCCATCTACAACATCCAAATAATCATCCGAAACTAAATCAGTAGGAAAGGAAGAAGCATTGAGAGTACCTTGTATGGGCAAATCCAAACAGGAAGTATTTTCCAAGGTATCAGCTACCAGGCGAACCTCCGAGCTAGAAGCAGCAACATTCATACGCAGAGAGGGGCATTGGCGATGAAGGTGACCAGTCTCATGGCAAATGCTGCACCTAAATGGCACTCTGAGATAGTCCAGCTTCTGGATAATCAATCGATCTCCACACAGAATTTCCACCTCTGCTGGAAGACCCTGGGAGACATCCAGTTCAACAAGGACTCGCGCAACCCGTTTGTCAAAAGCAAGGAGAAAATCAGACTCCACTGCCACGAATCGACCGATGGAGTTGGCAACGCCTTCCAACACCTTTTTATTCCATAGTGGGAATGGTAGCTGTGGAAGAAGAGCCCATAAATGTCTTTTAGTGATTCTCTCTTTGAGAGGGTCGAACCCTGTGTGCCAGCGATTGAGAACTAATGAATCATCCCCCATACGCCAAATACCATCCAGAATGCGGTCACAATGTGCTTCTTCGAGAAATACAAAGACAATCCAGCCTCGCGAAAGCAAACTAATAGTTGGGACATAATCAATCAAAGGCTTCCAATTAGCGTTAGCCCAATCCACCCATGCAGCTTTATCCATTTTGGCGTACTCAATGCATCCCACCAGAGCACGGGAACAGAGAGAAGTTACCCTATCCAGGAAAATATCATGACCAAGCACAAATCTATAACGCCCCTCTTGGGATTTTATGCATTTGGAGATTCTCTTCCGATGAAAGCGGGAAGAGGGTAACTGTTCCGACATATTCAAAACCTCAGAGGACTGCAACCCACAATGGTGAATCTCCAGGTCAGCCGAAGCCACATCAGCTGCTTACTCAGCAAGGAGCAAAAAGAACCACAGCCTTTCCCACACAAGAAAGGATTCAATCAGCGTACTCCAAG
The DNA here is from genome assembly GCA_001517045.1 of Pseudotsuga menziesii. Lineage (NCBI taxonomy): Eukaryota > Viridiplantae > Streptophyta > Pinopsida > Pinales > Pinaceae > Pseudotsuga > Pseudotsuga menziesii. The sequence continues at coordinate 149,279 of LPNX010293417.1, forward strand.
CATAGACCGGCCCACCAAGACAAGGATCGAAAGTGGGAAGACCACTAGGGGATAGCAAGGTACGACGACTGATATACTAAACCATGAAGGATACCTAACCCCCGAAACATCGAGTGTTAGGGTTAGTCACAAAGAACGTTCACATAAACCAGAGCAGAGAAGTAGAAACCGGTCAGATGAAGACCCAACCCTTATCTGATCGCAGAGACAGACAAATACGGAGGAGTGTTAACCACATCGAAACCAAGCAGAGGTGGCAACAACCCAAACTGCAGACCATTCAAATGGGGACCGAAGACAAACACTTCGAATCTGAACAGTAGACCCAAAAGAACCCTTTTCCCTGAGTCAAGCAGGTATTCAGGGTCAAACCTGGCGGGGCCAACAGGTAGACATTCAGAGAAAAGAAAGATAAACAAACACAGAAACCATGCAAGGGTGGCGGTAGCCTAGTCCGCAGAAGAGATACAAGAACCGAGAAATAAACCCATCCAGAGTCAAGTAAGGATCAGAGAGAAAGAAACCCATGGTATATTCGCCAAGGTCAAAGGTGGGAAGTATGGGGAACCCCAAACCCTAAGATAGCGGTTTTTCAGGGTCAACCCCAGCTGTGCAAAAACAAACTGACAAAGAAGAGACACGAAGAAAAAACATAGCAAACCCATGCAAAGGTGGCAGCATCCAAAAATCCTGTGCTAACAGCCAAGAAGCGATCTCCTTCCCACTTGTTTTTACCCTTGGTTGGTACTAGTCCCCCAGTTAAGGGGAGGGACTCCAAGAGGCTGTCCACACAGAGCTGCGAGGGGGAGTCCGAACCACAGAGACTACAAAAACCCCAAAAACCTAAAAACCCTAAAGCCGAGAAAGTATAAGATCTGAAACCTCCGAGACCTGTCACAGAGGAGCATGGTAAAGGGGGAGAGAAGGCGGGTAAGAGTCAAGAGGAGACGACACTCAGACTCTCAGACCAATACCAAAAATGGACGAGTGGTCTGCATTGTTCTTCCCTAAAAGGTAATTCATCCTTCTCTGAGTCCTCGTGCTTAGGTGCATCCTTGTCAACTCCAAGTACGATCATGCCTACATCACCATACATGTTATAAATAGGATGAGATGTTGGATCCATGCCATCATCAACATAAGACCAAGGGAAATAGGTTGGATCCTCCACGTCATTATAGCCATCATATGATGCTATATCCACATCTTTTGGTGCTTCATAAACTACATCATCCATTATGTTGGCGTTATTGGCCTCACCTGCTGCTTGGTCTTCTTTAGTAAGATCAGATGCATCCTCCTTCACCTGCTCGTCTTCTTTAGTAAGATCAGATGCATCCTCCTTCACCTGCGCTTCTGCCTTTAACTTCTTCCCGCCTTTAAAGAAATTCTTGGTGAGATAGTATTCTTCAAACATGCATTCAAGTGTTGTTAGATTCTTTGAAATTTCAGCCATGATCTTTGAGCGTTCGGCCAAGATTTTAAAGATGTTTTCAACCAAGGTCACCTTTTCCATTGTATTCATGTTTCCTCTTATTGAAAAGCTTGATATATTCTTCCTCACTGAAGAACTCGTCCTCATTTTCCATTGTATTCATGTTTCCTCTTATTGAAAAGCTTGATATACTCTTCCTCACTGAAGAACTCGTCCTCAGTAATGAAGATCTTGATCTCAAACACAACCTGTGCAACACACGCAGATGGTTAGCTCGGCCCCTGAATGGCCCTTTTGCTCACCGTATTCGACCATGGTTCATGTAATAGAGCGACCTTTTTTTTCACTCCTTCCATGGCCTCTAAACCTGTGGCTTTGCAAGAAGGAGGGATCGGGCCTCATGGCTCCTCCATGTGCCCACGACCGACTGCAAGGTAGGCTCGTTCCCCTGCAAACCTCACGACCTCCTCAATGTTCTTATTCTGCGAAAACAAAGGGTGGATCGACTCCCTAGAGAGCCTCCACGATCCTCCACTAGCCCACGTTCTTCCTTGAAGGCACCTGGCTGACATCCCTAGTCCACAACTCCCTCAATGGAAGAATCGATCTTCCCACAAAGCTTTCACAACTTCCACGGACCTGCAACGAGGGTGATTGATCTCGTAAAGAGGCCCCATGGCCCTCCTCTACTCGTGGATCTACAAAGAGTGGAAGCGAGCTCCCTCTCGTTCTCTTGAAAAATATGTCCACGATCTTGTAAGGAATTAACTCAGCACTTCAGGGCAGGTCTCTTAATTAAAACTCTACACCTCGAAATTGAAGATGAGCTGCAAAATGAAGATCAGAGGTACACAAGATTAATTTTCCCCTCAGCTTGATACGAATGTGATGTTCCCAATACAAACAATTCATAGATTCATTCTTAAAAAAAGAAATTTCAACAAATATTTTGCAACATACCAGAAATGGAGGGATTATTATTACCAATGCATTAAGCTCTATGGCTCTTATGGTATGTGAAAACACACAATAATCCAACCAAACACCTTGAATATGCCATAGCTCTTGTATTACTAACTAGACGCTAAAAAATGATGTTAACTCCAAAAGATTAAGCTCACTTATGAATTCTGGATGGATCCTTCTCTCGTGTCTAGCTAGGGTGGATATCTCACCGCCGAAACTAAACCCTAATGGGTGGATGGAGTTTTCCAACCCCAAAGAGAAACTGTGGAATAACCCCAGACAGTCTCAGTGGACAATGTTTAAAATCAATAAGCATTCCCATTATGGATGAGTTTTTCCCTTTTATTTTCTTCTTTGGCCAAATAGCATAGGCAATACCCTAGGTCACCCAAAACCACAAAACCACTTTAGTCAGTAAAACACCAAAATAACACTAGATAAGATGATTTTAGCCTATGGAGGTCTAAGAAACTACTCGATGGTCCTATAGGAAACATCATACACAAGGAAACATCGTACAAAAGGGAACATTGCAAGCATATTAACAATAATATCATGGATGCATAGTAGCATCAGGATATTGTGCGAAACATGGCATAGTTTCATTGGGAGGAGGAAGAACCTTCGACAAATGCAAGTTGTCGGCAAAAGGCTCACCCATCAACAAGCACACTGCGTTGACATCAAGAATCGAAGTTTTCCCATTTTCCCAACCATAGTTGTTGGTTGTAAGAGGGGTTTTAGAAAGAATGTGTTGAAGTCGTGCTTTGTATCTCCATCATATCATTCTTTATATACTTCAATAAAAAGGCTTTTTAGTACCCTACTTTGGCACCACAAATACATGTGTTGTTTTATGGTTTTTTTTCTTGCATATTAACTAAGTAATATACTAAGTATAATGGATTAAATAACACACATACACTAACAAGTCCGAGATTTGGGTAAGGTTGTTGGGTATAGTGATTCCAAGTGATATGTAGCTCAAGTTGAAATCATGTGCATGTCCCGAGTGAAGAGGAATAGTCCACCACCAAATCAGTGCGGGCGCAATATTTGTATGGAAAGATCGGTGGTGTCACATGATGGTTAGGAACCAACAACCAAAAGGTTGCTTGTTCTCTAGGGTTATGACACTTCCTCTCAAAGTCCAAAGCTTGTAATATTAGGAAACAAGGGACTTCCTTTCACTATTTAGTTAATTTATTGTCATTTAATATTATTGAAATCAAATATCATAATAATATTTCATTTATATCTAAAATATTGGCAATTAATATATAAAAAAGTTTTAGAAATTAAATTTTATTTTTATTATTTTTATTAAGATTTATCAATTTGTGTTTTTTTTTAAATATAATTAAAATTATTTTATTTTAAAAATGTTCAAAATTTTAGAAACTTATAAAGTTCTTAAAATTTTAAATATTTTATATTTGTTATTTTAAAAATTAGTAAAATTCAATATAATTTAGAGTTCAAAATAACTATATATCTATACAAATTTCCTTAAATTAATATTTAATCTATATATATATTTTAGTGTAAAATTAAGCTCCTTAAACATATATATATATATTAAGTAAGAAAAATAATTTTTAATTTTTTTTTAATTAATAAATTTTGCTAACAAAAAAACCTTTAACCTTATAAATAGATTTGAAACCTTTGATCTTATAAATAATAATTAAATAGGTTTATCAAATAAACCAAGTTGGGTGAGTTTGTTTATAGAAAAATCAATTTCTTTTATTCTTCTTATTACAAAATCATAAATGACCAATCAAATTTCTTTGGAAGTTTGTTGATAACAAATTAATTATAAATAAAATTACAAAATCAATTTCTTTGGAAGTTTGTTGATCACAAGTCAATTACAAAATTATTTTGATAGATGTTCCATATATGGCATAAAGATAAATTATTGGCGAGAAAATTGATACGAAGAAGTAGAAAGTTTTCTTTATAGATGTTATGAATTGAAGTTATGTAAATTAATATGAATAATATAGTTTAAGATTTAATATAAAGTTTTGGATTATCATCTTTTTTTCATAAAGAAAAAATTTCTTTACAGTAATGTTTCCCTTCATTTTTATTTTAAAAAAAAATACATCTTAATCACTTAGTAATGCATCTTATTCAAATAAAGATACAATTTTATTTTCACAAACCCTTTTTTTTATATATATATGAAACTGTAATATTTTATATATATATATATGAAACTGTAATATTAAAATTTAAATAATAATTTATTAAATTATTATTTAAATATAAATTAAAATAATAATTTAATAAATTAAAAATTTATTATAAATATTAAAATGAGTAATTCAAAAATATTTATCAAATTTTTTAAATAATTAATTTAAATATTAAATATCAATAAATAAATAATGATACTAAAAAGTGCTCATAATTACTTATAAATTTAAAAATTACAAAAGTATTAATAATATAATGTAAACCAATAATGTGCTTTTTTATATACTTTATATCTTTCACACAATATGCAGCTTGTAATTTTAACAAATAATAATATATCCGTATACTTACTTGTTGGTCATTTCTAGCCCATCAATTTGTTGTCGAAGGAAATGTATCTCTTGCTCCATTTTCTGCATACCAAAAATATACAATATCTTTTTTAGTATAATGGTTTCGTTTTCTATATAAAAAAACAACTATATAAAAAATAAAAATTAGATAAAAATATATTTTTAATGTATTGATATTATATGTATAATGATGATGATACTATTAAATTTATAATAATGTTAATGATTATGGTAAAGGTTATTAACCTTGGTTTATTGAACCTTAAGAAAGGCAAGGAATCACTTGGTTTTTTTTAGAATTTTATTTATGTTCTCAAATTTTTTTAAGAGAAACATTCCTACATTACCATAGTTGTGATGAGTTAAAAGGTTAGGAAGGTCAATATTGTAGCAAATGTTTGGAATTATGATTTAATGTGGATGTATGAAGGACATTCTAAGAGAAAGTGATTTTCATCTTTGGCCCTCTTGGTGTGACAAATATGACGAAGTGTTTCACCACATGATGTTTTAGTAATTGTCTAGCACCATGTTTCACTATAGAGCTCATAAGCTTTTGTTCTTATTTTAGTGATGTTGGTTTTCTTCTTTATGCTAGTTAAAAGAAAGAGTAAATTTGGCCTTATAAATTATGTAGTGAATAGCTTCTGTATATATCGCATAGATTTTGTGAAAGTCGACATTTCGAACCTTTTAGCTAGGCTCATCTTCAGGATGGAAATAAGTAAAAGAAAAAAGAAATTGGTTGAGAACAAGAAATAAGAAAAACAAGCAAGCGAAATGGGCCAAGAGTCAAGAGAGAAAGGTTGAATAGATAAAAAACTAGAAAGAGGAATAAGAAACCAAACCAATAAATAAAATATAAATAAAATAATACATGGAATAACTATTTATCTATCTATCTATCTACGCACATAAAGAGAGATAAGAAAAATATATAAGAAACAAACTATCTGAGATTTTGAAATATTTAGTAGCTAAAGTTATTGATATATGCGTAGTTGATGTAATACATTAGTTAACAGATTTTTCAAAATATTAGATAATGATCACATAGAATAAGAAAGACAACACATCTTTTAGGTGTTCAAGATGAATAAGTATAAAGAAAACTAAATTAGGAAAATCATTCAGAAGGCTTGTTTGAGACCTTAAACTAGGAATAGGGAAGGGTCCTCAAAATTGGTTCTTCCTTTTATCTAAAATTGGTTCTTCCTTTTATCTAAGGGGTCACTAATAGGATAGAAAAGATACTTAAAAAGAGCACGATATTATTATTACTTCAAGCCTCTTAAAATTATGTGGGGTATGATGAGATGGCTTAAAGACCACTAAAACTATTTGGGGGTATTTGAAAACCCATAGTTCTTCACCAATGTAAAGGTGTCTACAAAATCCTTAAATGTTATTATGGGAAGTTTTATATTGATGAAATTGCACATTGTTTCTAATTAAGACTTAATCAATTTCAAACTTAATCTTTTATTGAGCACTCTCACATGACTAAACACCTTATATACCTGAACCAAACTAAGGTTTTGGCCATGGAGAACAACTACTCTAAATGTTAATTTAGAGAAGCTATTGAGATTATTAAGGATCCTCTTAACCTTAATAGAGATAAAGGTTGGGAGGTTAGCAGTGGTTGCATCCTATTATTGTTCCATACAGCTAGGAATTGCTCTATGGTTAAAAATTATGTTAATGATGATAATATGAGCTAGTTTTTTTTTCTTCTTTTCCATTCTAAGCTTTGTTTTTTAGTTTTTCTCAACCCCATTATTTCCCATTTCTCTTCTTCTATTCCATTTCCCTTTCCTCTTCTTTCTAATCTTCCCTTTACTTCCTCCATTCTCTTTCTTCCTCATTACTTTTTTTTCTTCTCTTTTCTTATATATTTTTATTTATTTTCTTAAGTCTATTCTTCTCCTTAATTTTTTATTCTTCCCCTTTTGAGCTCCCTATTTTAATTTATCTATCTTCTTCTTCCCTTTTGTATTAAATCTTTGTATTTTTCATTTTCTTGTTTTGTGTAGTTTAGTTTCTTTAGGAAAATCATCCTTTTCCTTTTCTAACTTTATTAATTTTATTTATTTATTTATTTATATATGTAGTACAATATTAAAGATTTTTTTTCTTCATCGGAAATGACTAGGGGGCCCACCTGAAGGGGCCTTACCTTGCAGTACCAAATATCTCGAGGAATCAACTACCCTAGTGGAGGATCCTTGACCCCAACAGGCGTAGGAATTGAACCCCTGACCTTTGGCATGGAAATGGCTTGCCAACTAAGGCCCAACCAACTGAGCTAGTTGTTGGGGTTTACATGTCTACATAACTATATATTTATATATTCTTATTTTTGCTAATAAACTTTTACGTGTTTAAATATATTTATCTTTGAGTATTAATATTTGCCATTCTCTTTTATTATTTTTTATATGAATCGTTTAGATAGTATATGATGAAATATTTAACTATTTATTAACTGAATTGTTTTTTATATAGTTTATGATGCGCTCTCTCTCTATCTCTTTAAAGCCGTTTGATGATTTTTTTTCCTAATTTGGTTTCTTGTGCATTGTTCTAGTTTTTATTTAGTCAAACCTTCTCTCTTGACCCTTGGTGCTCTCCACTTTCATGTTTTTTTTTTATTGTTCTTGATAAGCTTCCTTCTTCTTTGATTTCTTTCAGCCTTGAATATAAACATAGCCATTTTAAGGTTTGAAATGTTGGCTCTCACAAAATCCATGTAGTATATCTTGAAGCTATTTACCACAATATCATGAACTGTAGAAGCTTAAATTCTATTATCTTCTAGATTATGGTTGATCACCTCCTTATAGTCTCTTAATTTTATCTTATCCTCTAAATATTTATTGCACTGCAACTTCTCCTCAAATTTAGATGTAATAATACTTTTAATATTATCACTATTTTACAGAGTAACCTCTTCCTTAACTCCCCAATGATTTACCCAATACTTGACATCTTTATGCCAACCTTAAGTTGCAGGTTGTTTTGAATATAATTTGAAGAAATTTTAGGCAACCCTTTTTCTCCCTTATTGCTTATCTTGTTCTTGTACTTTAGGTACCTAGCCATAGCCATGCTCTCAATAGGTAACAAACTCACTTCTATGAAGAGGATAGAATAAGGCAATATTGCATTAAATTTTCAGATTATATGTGACAAGACACTTTTGGATACACTCTATCCTTCTTCATGGTTATCTGGAGATGCTACATCCCCAACCTTCATATCCCTATGAGATAATAAGAGGGATGACAGTCTCAAAAATGAGTTTCTTCCTATTCCAAACCCAAATGGCTTCCAATTTACAACTGTTTTCAAGTCCATAATATTATTTCCACCCTCCATTAATCATTTTCTCAATGTTATAGTACTAATAAAGCTTGTGATGAAGATAATTGTTGTAATATTTGTATGAAGTCACTTCATCAAAATTGTTATGATATATAAATTAATATAAACAATTTTTAAACTTGATTCCCATACATTTTATCCATGTTAATATCATACACATTAAAGCAAAATATTTATATCTTATATGTATATTGATATAACTTAATCATTTATTTAAATATTGCAATATCAAAATTTTACATTTTCATACATAACATTAAAATAAAATAACACTTTCAAATCATCAACTTAATATCTTCTTAATTTATTAAAAAAAATATTAACTATAAAGGATTAAAATGTAAGGATACATTGATATCTGATATTACAATACTAAAATTATTCACGTTCAATTGATATATGTTAATGAAATAGCAATTTATTCCATTTGTTAAAGTCTACTAAAATTATTCAAATTCAATTGATATATGTCTATAACGATATAGCAATTTATTCCAATGGTCAAACGGTTGAGGTTAAATATACTAACATTCATGCTTAGAAGCAATATTATTGATTGTTTAACATGCCCACTACTTTCCTACCTTCTTATTATTGCCTTTAGATGATGAAGCTACCTACAGGGCTTTTGGTATTTTTTCCCTCTAACCTTGTGTTATACTTTCAAAGTTGTTCTTTAAAAGATGATGGGTATAAGGAAGTGTGGCGTTCATATGTGTTTACCAAGATTTAGGATCCTTTTGATACTCGTAATTAATTGGGTAACCTTGTGTTATACTTTCAAAGTTGTTCTTTAAAGGATGATGGGTATAAGGAAGTGTGGCGTTCATATGAGTTTACCAAGATTTAGGATCCTTTTGATACTCATAATTAATTGGGTTGGGTTTGTAACACTAGTTGTCTCACCAAGGTGTACCGTATCACTGAAAGCCTCCTCCAATAACCGTATCTCTATATCTATTTATCTTTCTTTTAACAACTCAAGCAGGGATGATTTTAAGGAACCATACTTATTTAAAAGTGTATAAATGTTGGCGAATATTACCAATTCTTAAAACGCCAACTATAAAACGATTGGCGATATTTTTCAAAAAGTATTTTAATTTCCAGTATTTTTTATCGTTTATATAATAATTTGGCGATTTTTAGGGTGAAAAAATTTTACCCCATCAAAATTGGGCGAAACAGGGCTTCAAAAAATGCAAAATGGCGAATCTTTTTTGGGAGAAAAACATGGAAAAATAGCCCACTGGGCTAAAATTCGCCCCTAAAATTATCCCTGAACTCAAGAGATTTTTATACTGTGAATGTTGACTTTCTTATTGAATTAACGCTCTTTGTTTTATTATATGGTGTTATGTATGCTTGGAAATGGTAGTTTCTTCTCTTGAAGCATCATAGTGGTCATCATATGTTATGGATTTTTTATATATGTTATGAGCATTAAATTTGGTTTCAACACTTGCAAATTCATGGGTATTGATAACAATTTGGAATTTGGCAAATTCATGGGTATTGCTAACCATTTAGATTTTTGCATTGATTAAAACCCATTAAGGATTTAGAATTTTTGTTATATATGATGTAGTATTCGTTTACGGGTATGTCTTTATTCTATGGTAATATGTTATTCTATGATTGAATTTATTTTCGAGCTTGGATTGTGATAGGTTATAGTTTCTCTGATTTATTGTTCTACTGGTATCTTGGCATTTGAATTTGGTGAAACTATATGGCACATGTTATGTGGTTTATGGCATTATGTTGGTTGTGGCATTACCTTTCTTAAGCATTGGTTAAACTCATTAAGTTTTATTTGGTGATGATTAAAGTCCTTAAACTATTAGAAAGGGAAGGTTTTGAATGTTTTTTAGAGAAATCACAGGTCATAGCAACATGGGAATTTCCTACTGCTTAGGTCACTCCACCACCCACCATTTGGCGTACTTATATTGCTACTCACCTTGAAATTAATGTAACATGGTTTTTGTTGTTTTGAGTTGGTTGTTATTGAATATTAATGAGGATCCAACAATCAATGCATGTTGAGATATTTTCAATGACCTTCCTTAATCCTCCTCATGTGCTTCTTTCTTGTTAATAAATTTTTGGGGATATTGGAGCTTGACCCTCTGAGTTTTCTATTAAATTCCTCCTCATTGTTGATTGAACATCCTATAACTACTTCAAGGAACCCTTAAGGTCCCTTGCTACTATTGTGAGACCCGATGGTCATTCTGTCTATCTAGGGTATCTCTTTTGTGTTTTTAGGTAGGAACCATGTGAACCTTGCATTGTTTTGGTTGTTGTTGGTATACAGTTGTTTGCTTCTAGACTGTAATTTGTAATGCCCCTCTTTGACAAGATTTTTTATTATATGATGTTTCACTACTTGAGGGAACTTATGACATATGGTTGCCTTGGGTTTTTTGGATGACCACACTTGGAATGAATTTATGCTTGAAACTATTTTGATTGCATAATCTTTTATTAATGTCTGATTTGATGATTATGCAAGAATATTGAACATGTTGAGAATCGCTAGGTACTTTTGAATACTATGATTTAGTGCATAGACTTATGAATTGATTCAATTATAAGTATATATGTGATATGTTCTATTAAATTGATCTATTTCTACCAATATACTGATGATTTTTCAACTATGTCAAGAAAAAACCACATGCATATGGACTCTCAAAAGAGTCAAGCTATATGGAACCGATATGTGGTTAGGAGACTATCCCTTGATTTGAATATGATGTTGTAAATATGTTAATTCGATTTATAATTTGTTTGAACAATTTTATTTGTTAAGTTTTCTATATCTGTACATAGACATGAATGCAAGTTTTTTCAATTAATATTACACATGGGTAAGGGATGTATGGAAGGCTTGTGACATGTGTATGATTAATAGAGGAGTAATATATATATTTCCTACCTACAAGAAACCCCTTCCCTCCCTCCATGTAATGGGTTGAATATGGTAGTTCACCTTGGAAGTTACATGTTGCAAGAGTAGGATGAAAGTGGTCATTCATGAGGTATTACTAAGGGGCATGAAACAAGGATGAGTAGTCATATTAATCAATCAACATGAATCTCTTACCATGCGTAAATGGAATGGAACTAATATTCATCTCATCATGTTATATTGATTTTACCCTCACCATGAAAAAACATGTGTGTACCTACAGGGGTGAATTGATCACAACCTCACCCTTAGCAATGATTGTATCGATATTGATACAAATGTTGATTGTAATTCACTATTCTATGCCAAAGTATTATTCATGTGCATGGAAAATATAATGATATTCTAAATAGGTTCACTCATTAAAGTATTATTCATATATAAATACTTGCATCCATTTAATTAGAGGTGATATCCATGGATAAAGTAGATTTGATTTTACTGCACAATTTGAAAGAGAAACTAAATATTCAATTTATAGGTTTTCTTTAATTTAAACGTGAATAATCATGTGCACAAACATTAAAAGAGTAGGAAATGATTAGAGGGGACATACATCAGTACAATTCTGTCTTTTTGTTTATTAACTGCCTAACCCAAGCAAGGAAGTTTAAGTAAGCAAGTATATAAACACAACCCTAACCCTAAGCAACAGGGAGGGAGTCCTTATAGTGAATGCTTGCTAGTACTGATTCTCCGGGATGCCAACCAAGTTGACGGGATCTAAATTTTCCACTTTTATGGCCCATCTTATGCTAAATTTTGAATAAAAATATGGAAGGGAGTTAGGAGTTGGGTGAATAATATGCATTTAAGTTGACTAAAAATTTGAATTATGCATGGAAGAGATATGTGTTTGGGTAAATAATAGTCATATTGGTGAATTAATTTTTTTTCATGAAAAGGAAGGTGGTATTTTTCACAAGTACTATAAGAAGGGAGGGAGGGTGTCCATGGAAGGTACCCGATCCTCCCTAATGTTGGATAATTTTTCTAATGTTGAAACTTTTCAATTGTGAAATGGTGCAGAGCTTGATATTCATTATGTAAATCTTGATTAAATGTTTTTTAAGGATGGGAGAGTACATATTTATTTGGTAGTTGCACAATTAATTGGTGAAGTGGGTAGGCCTTTTCACCATTTCTAGTTTTTACAAACCTTCATCAAAACTTGCAACTTAGAGATTCTAGGGGAAGAAGAGTACACTTAGGCTAAAGTAAGGAGGTCAACTAATAAACTCAAATTAACTGGCATAGGAGAAACATGGATCAATTTTGTGGAGAAAGTATATAGTTGAATATAAAGAAAGAAGGATATCTACATCCATATGAAAAATGTATGCTATTTTTTAAATACTTCTTTTGCATTCCTTATTGTTCAGAAATTGGGTTTGGGTCCTTTCTCCCAAGAAGATTAAGTCTCCTTGTTTAATAAATGTTAAATAATTATATCGAGTTACTAGTGGTGTTTTTTAATTATTCTATACACATGTACAATATCTCATCCTTCTTGATTGCTAATGTAAAAAGCTAGAAATGTTTTTGTGAAATTCAGTTTGGAGTTATAGAGATGCAGGCACCCTATAGAAGGGAAACCCTTGCACATTTTTATACGTGCACACCTTACAAGAGGACAAAACACATTCATTTTACTTCATGCACATATTGTAAGACAACATAGCGTATGCATCTTGTAGTGATCTTTTTCTCGAACCGTGTGAAAAAGTTGGGTTTTTTTTTCATTTTGTTTCTATGCATTTCCATTGAAGATGAATATGATTAAGAGAAATAATTCTACCCACATATATTCTTATATTACACTTACTATGTAAAAAAAAAGTCTCAAATTTTAGAAATACTTTTCTTAGTTTTCATAGTGCCTAGGAGGGCCCTACATATGGTATTAAAGCATGTTTTTACACACTAAGGCCTATGGACCCAGATGCACTATAAATAGTACGAATACTCCTTTTACTTATGTTGAGATAATCAAGAATAAAACAATTATGTCCATAAAAATTAAAGTTGTGATGCACAAAAGATAATGTATAGGCCATACACGAGCAAAACAAGAGATTGTTTTGCATGACCTAAAGCCTAATTTACACAACAACATTTCTCCCCAAAGAGAGGGAGATCAAAATAATATACCTATCGGTGAATTTAGAACCTTGATGTAATGTCCCCTTTTTGGAATTTTTTTAAAATGCCCAATTTTCCAATTTTTCTCAAATTTTGGCTCTTGACTAGTTTTGATGTCTAGACCTCCAAATTGACCCAAATGCTTCCAAATTTTCTTTGAAGGTACATGAATGATAATATAAATTAAATTCAATTCTCATGTATGTTTTGTGACCTCCCAGTTACTTCTGCAAACTTGTTTAATGTTCTGTTCAAAGTAGAATTCTTTACTAGCAAATTGCGGCTCCAATTCCCCCTGGGTAATTGCCGAAAATGGCTTCACAAATGATCCCAAAGTCACTTAAATTTCTGAACAGAGGCTGGGTATGTGTAAGGGACCTTTTCAAAGTCTCATATGCATCATGGTTCAGTTTATACATGTTGAAATATTGTAACTTCGAAGAATATTCTATATGTATCTTTTGTGGTCCCCGATGGTCCTACCAGGAGAACCACTTGTATTATCTTTGTACCTCGATGCTTCTAATCGGAAGAACTAATAAGATTCATGAGTTAGTACCCTCTAATTGTAAAGGTGGTTCATTAGCACCCCAGTGTGGTTACTTGAGCCTACATGTGTAACTCGAGCCTACATGATTAACTCGAGCCTACATGTCAGATGAGTTAATTAAAGTGAACGGATGAATATAAACAGAGGTGTGGTGCTCCTCATTTGAAACACACATTCTCACTTGTGTAGCGCATTAGTGGAGAAGAGAAGTAGCTGGAGAAGGAGGAGGTTCAGGCTTTGATCTCCTTGTTGGTTTTATCTTTTATCTTTTTGGGGCATCTATAGTAAGGAAGCTTTTACTGGGTTTTTTCCTTTAGGGTTTTCCCAGGATAAATCTTTGTGTTCCTTTTGTATGGTTGTGCTTGTCTATATTTAAGTGATCCTGTTTATATGCTTTTGTTATGAAAATGTAATGAAATATTGATGTCTTAGCTAAGCATATGAAAAATTTAACATGGTATCAGAGCCACCCTGAAAGAAGGAATTGTGCAGCTACAGAATCTAGGGATTCTTACTTTTTGGTTCTCTCTCCACAATCAATCAGCAAAATAAGGCTAGGCAAACTCTCCATTGAAGGGCGCATCTTTCTGTCGAAGCAAAATTCGATTCCAAGCATTTTCAGTTTTCGGTGCAGGAAATTAGGGCTTCTTGCAGAAGAAGAATTTTTGAGTGAGCCTAGCATAGGATTTCTCTCCTCATCAAAATCGAATTTTAGAGACCTGGATCAAGATTTTTGGTTGGGTGAAACTCTAGGAAAGTCAAACCCTAGTTTGACCCCGAGCTAGAAAAACCCTAAATACTAAAACTGATAAGTTTTTGTACATTCAATATATCCTGATATTAGCAATGGTTCAGGTGATGAAAATTGTAGAGACCGAAGATATAATCCTTATGTACATTGTGTCCAAAATTCAGCCTCATATTCGCTATATTCTGGGATATATGATCCCTCCAAGTTATGGTTCCAGCCTCTTCCAGAATTCATCCCTAAACAGGACACCTGGGGAGAATTGTAATATCTTGGGCTACAGAGGTCCAAATGGAATTCCTAAAGATGTTCCAGAAATTTCACAGACTTTAAGTCTCGTGGTCCAAACTGAAGACTTAGAATATGAAACAGTGACACGTGTCAATCCGTACAACTTCGCTGTTTGGAACAGTCCTGTAACAAGGAACCTTGGGAAAATGATCATAAATCCAAATTGGTGGAACCAATTCTGATGAAACCTATGGTGTTAGATCAGGGACATGTGAGTTTACCCCAGTGATAAATTCTAGATAGAGAGGAGTAGTAATTTCTGAGATATCACAGAAACAGTGACAGGAATTTATGTAGAAGAAATTGGAAAACTAGGGCTTCCTGTTCCGGGAGCTTCCCTCCACTGTTTTCAAAAAAGGAGTACTTTGGACAGCTCCATTTGAAGAGATCTATATTTCTATCCAATAAGATCTGAAATATTCCAAGTTTTGAAAATTAGGGTTTCTATGGCAAACCCTAGATCAGCCAGCTCCGGAACCAGGACGGACACCTCAAATCGGTAAGATCTAATCCTTTGTTATTTGCATTTGAGGTTCTCATTTCAAAGTGATATATCACATCAGCTTGATGATAATCTTGGTGAAGTTGACAACTTCCAAGCATGGAAGCATTTGATCTCTTTGAAGAAAATGAATTGGACACCTTCATGAGTAGAGAGGTTCCAGTTCCAGAAGGAGATGAGGCTCAAAGCCTTACACAAGAAGAACTTGATCAAGGCTAAGAAGATCATTGTTGATTCAATCACGGATCAACTTGTACCACAAGTATCTTCCCTAAAGACACCGAATATGTTTGATTTCTTTATCAATATATTTGAAGATAAGAACATTAATCAGAAGATGGATTTGAGAAAACAGTTGAAGAATGTGAAGATCCAGAATGCAGAACATCTTGAAGCGGTAGAAGAAGAATTGGAGAATGCAGAAGTGGTGATAGCCACCTTGAATGGTCTCCCAAGATCATATAATTCATTCATTCAAGGAATGTGTGCCAGAAGGAAGTAATTACTTTCAACAGACTCTGGGAAGAAGAAGAATCTTGACTCATAAGAAGAGAAGAAGAAGGTGGGAGCAATTGAAGATCAAGCTCTCACCATTCAAAGAAGATCCCTCAAGCATTGAGTAATGTGAAGAAATCAATTCTTGAAGAAACTCTTATCCATCTTATCATTTGGATAAGAAATGATGATGTCATGAATATGATGAAGTAGAAGGATCAAGAAGAAGTCTACCCGCGAAACGAATAAAAGATAAGTATTCAATTGTCATTGCATGATATTGTTTTGTTATGCATTTGATTATATTTAGTTGATGTATTATGCATGATAGATTGTTTGCATTAATTATTGTATACTACTAATATGCTTGTGATGGGTAAGTAGCTCATGGTGCCATACAACTCTCCATTGCTACTTATCAAACCTCTTTGCTGACATATTGGATTAGTGCACAATCTCAATGATGTCATGGTAAAGATGGAAGACATATAGAAAGTTTCTGTGAGACATGGATGAATGTTGTATTGGCTAAACAATTGTATGATGCATAATAATTTGTCGTTATGCATATGTTTTATAGTTCTAACCATGTAACTGGTGCATTTGAATTGTAGGAAAGGTCCTGTACAACCTCCTACAAGAAAAGAAGGATGAGACTTGTTCCGAAGAACAAGTGATGACAATTCAAGATAATGAACATGAATTTGAAGCTCCCAGGGTCAGAGACACCATGACGGAAGAAAGAGCTTCAGAGAGTGGTAGATCCACCTCGAAGGATGAATACCACCATGGGTACGAGAGATAACTCAAGACGAAGAAAACAATGCTATGAAAGAAGCTATGATCAAAGAATAACAGTTGATCATGGGGAATGATGTATACGATATGATTTCAAGACATAAAGGGAAGTACGTAGTATCTTCCATATGGATCTACAAGAATAAGTGTACAAAGCAAAGTTCGTGAGTTGCCTTTGAAAGAATAGACTATGACATGACATACTCTATCGACAAGTATATGTCAAGCATAGAACCACCTATACAGAATGAAGAGGGAAGATGATACTCCACTTTAGGGGGAGTGACTACAGAAGATATCTGAGTTCAACATGGTACGACATGATGGACAAATTCTTGATGGATCAAGACTTTACCAAGAGTAAAGTGGGTTCCAACCTTCAAGATTGAATGCAGAAGACTAGGATATGTTGATGACCTGACAAGATGAACTCATGAAAGATGTTATGATGAAAGAATACTAGAATGATGTTTGGTATATAATACTCAAACCAGAAAGCAAGAATGTGGTATCTTCCAAATGGATCAGTAAGATAAAATATGCTACTGATATAAGTAAGGAAAGACTTGTGGCTTCTCTCAGAAAGAGGGAATTAATTCTGAAGAGACACTTACTCCAAGAAGCAAGGTATACTTTCTTCAGAACTATCATGGTAGTTTCTTCCATGATGAAGTAAAGACAAGCCTTCCTTAATGGTATGATTGAGGAAGAGTTTTACATCGAATAGTCACAAGGATTTGAAGTTGAAGACAGATGGACTCACGTATGCAAGTTGAAGAAGGCCCTCTATGGCTTGAAGCAAGCTCCTAGAGCTTGGTATGGAAGAATAGATAGTTTCCTGATGAGCATGGGATTTGCCAAGAGTAAAGTCGATCCTAACCTTTATCTCAAGGTTGTAGAAGATGAACCTGTCATCCTGTTATTATATGTGGATGACCTATTTCTGACAGAGAATGAGAAACAGATTGTAGAATGCAAGAAGAAGTCCGCTGAAGAATTTAGACCTTGGTCTAATACTTTATTTCCTAGGTCTAAAAATATGAAGGAATATTTCTCAATCAGGGAAAGTATGCAGTGCAAAGTTTGAAAAGATTTGATATGTTGGAATGCAAAGTCATGGCCACACCCATGGATTCCAACCTGAAGCTGTTAGCTGATGACTCATCAGAGTTAGTGGATGTGACTCATTACAGATAGATCATTGGGTCATTAATGTACTTAACAAATTCTAGACCAGACATTTGTTTTGCTGTGAACACCTTAAGTCAATATCTTGTTCAACCAAGACGGGTTCACCTAGTAACCGCAAAACATGTGATGAGATATATGAAAGGGACTATAGACTTTGGTCTATACTATGATGGTAGCCATGAGTATAGATTGTATGGATACACAGATGCAGATTGGGTTGGAAGTATCTCAGACAAGAAAAGAACATTAGGTAGATGCTTTTGTTTGGGGTCTACTATGAGTTCATGGTTTAGCAGGAAACAGTCCAGTGTTTCTCGTAGCACGACTGAAGCAAAATACATAGCAGATTGCTCTGCTAAGTTGTGAATTCATATGGATTCGAAAGCTTGATATCAGGTCTCTTTGACCTGAAGATGGATACTACAATGATTCTATGTGATAACCAGATTTGTGATGACAGAGAACCCTGTGTTCCGATTGTAACACATAAAAATTTGGTATTTCTACATACGAGATAAGATGTAGATGATTATGTTTTAGTATTCCCATACTAAAGATATAGATGATGTTTTAGTATTTACATACCTTAGATGCAGATGATGATGATTCCGTATTTCTATACTGAATATAGAGATGATGATGCTTTCAGTATTTCTATACTGAAGATATAGATGATGATGCTTTCAGTATTTCTATACTGAAGATATAGATGATGATGCTTTCAGTATTCACATACTGGAGATACATATGGTGATAGTTCAGCATTCACATACTGAAGATGTAGATGATGAGGGTTTGAATGATGATGTACTGATGAAGCCTCTGTCTTGGGTAAAGTTCGAACACTTTCGAGACAAGCTTGGTGTTGTTCGAAAAGACCTTCCTCAAAAGGGGGAGTAGTGATGTTGCAGTGGGATTGTATCATCCCTGGGCACTTTCCCTAAAGTGATCCGGAGACCTCGGTCCTCGAGAATGAAGAGGGATTGTATCATCCTGGGACATCTGTCCAAAATAGATCCGGTGACTTCGGTCTTTGTGAATGTGGCGGGATTGCATCATCCCTGAACTTCGGTTCAAAATGTATCCGGAGGTCTCGGCCCCCATGAATGTGGTGGGATTGCATCATCCCTGAACTTCGATTGAAAATGTATCTGGAGGTCTCGGCCCCCGTGAATGTGGTAGGATTGCATCATCCCTGAACTTCGGTTCAAAATGTATCCGGAGGTCTCGACCCCCGTGAAAGTGGTGGATTGCATCATCCCTGAACCTCGGTTCAAAATGTATTCGGAGGTCTCAGCCCCCATGAAAGTGGTGGATTGCATCATCCCTGAACCTCGGTTCAAAATGTATCCGGAGATCTCAGTCCCTATGAATGTGGTAGGATTGTATCATCCTTGAACTTCAGTTCAGAATGGATCCGGTGACTTCGGTACTCGAGAACGTGTGTTGATCCTGTAATTCCTAGAGGAAGGATTGTCTAAGTTCCACAGATGTGTTGATCCCGTAATTCCAATAGGAAGGATTGTATAAGTTCCACATCTGTGTTGATCCCGTAATTCTGAAAGGAAGGATCATTAGTAACTTCGTAAAGACCTAAATCCCATAATTCTGAAAGGAAGGATCATTGAATTGATCCCGTAATTCCAATAGGAAGGATTGTCTGAGTTCCATAGATGTGTTGATCCCGTAATTCCAATAGGAAGGATTGTCTGAGTTCCACAAATGTGTTGATCCCGTAATTCCGAAAGGAAGGATCGTTAGTAACTTCGTAAAGACCTAAATCTCCTATTTCCAAAAGGAAGGATCGTTAGTAACTCCGTAAAGACCTAAATCCCGTAATTCCGAAAGGAAGGATCATTGGTAACTCTGTAAAGACCTAAATACCATAATTCCGAAAGGAAGGATCATGTTGATGTTTTGATGATGTTGATGTTTTGATGATAATGATGTTTTCATGATCATGATGTTTTTATGATGATGATGACGTACTGATCGAAAGATCAATGTATGATGATGATGATGTACTGATCGAAAGATCAGAGTATGATAATGATTACGATGTACTGATCAAAAGATCAGAGTGTGATGATGATGATGTACTGATCGAAAGATCAGAGTATGATGATGATGATGTACTGATCAGAGTATGACAATGATGATGTACTGATCAAAAGATCCGAGTATGATGATGATAACGTACTGATCAAATGATCAGTATGTGATGATAACGACGTACTGATCAAAAGATCAGAATATCATGATGATGATGCTGTTCGAGAATTGAAGTATGATTATGGTGCTGAACATGATGTTACCGATCAGGTTGCTGATTGAAAGAACAAAATGCTGAAGAAGTTGTTGCTGATTGAAAGATCAAAGTACTGAAGATGTTGCTGATCGAAATGTTTAAGATGTTGTTGTTGATCGAAAGATCAAAGTGCTAAAGATCTTGCTGATCAAAATGCTGAAGATATTGTTGCTGATCGAAAGGTCAAAACACTGAATATGTTGCTGATCGAAAGGTCAAAGTGTTGAATATGTTGCTGCTGATTGAAAGGTCTAAGTGCTGAAGATGTTGTTGTTTGAAAGGTCAAAGTGCTGAAGATGTTGCTTATCAAAAGTTCAAAGTGTTGAAGATGTTGCTGATCAAAAGGTCAAAAGATGCTAATGCTGATCAAAGAGTTGGTGTCGTTGAAAATTGAAGACGAAGACTATATGATGTTGAAAAGCTTCCACTGATTTATAGATGTGTTACCCTGATGATGTTGATGATGTCCTCTCCTACTATTGTTGTTGGTTGTTGTAGAATACCCTTCTCGTTAAGGGGGAGTGTTGAAATATTGTAACTTCGAAGAATATTCTATATGTATCTTTTGTGGTCCCCGATGGTCCTACCGGGAGAACCACTTGTATTATCTTTATACCTCGATGCTTCTAATCGGAAGAACTAATAAGATTCATGAGGTAGTCCCTTCTAATTGTAAAGGTGGGTCATTAGCACCCCAGTGTGGTTACTTGAGCCTACATGTGTAACTCGAGCCTACATGATTAACTCAAGCCTACATGTCGGATGAGTTAATTAAAGTGAACGGATGAATATAAATAGAGGTGTGGTGCTCCTCATTTGAAACACACATTCTCACTTGTGTAGTGCATTAGTGGAGAAGAGAAGTAGCTAGAGAAGGAGGAGGATCAAGCTTTGATCTCCTTGCTGGTTTTATCTTTTATCTTTTTGGGGCATCTATATTGAGGAAGCTTTTACTGGGTTTTTCCCTTTAGGGTTTTCCCAGGATAAATCTTTGTGTTCCTTTTGTATGGTTGTGCTTGTCTATCTTTTAGTGATCCTGTTTATATGCTTTTGTTATGAAAATGTAATGAAATACTGATTTCTTAGCTAAGCATATGAAAAATTTAACAATACAATCTTTTAAGACTCTTTCCAAAACAACCCCCAAGTCACAATTTCAACCCTTAGGGAAAATGCACCAAATCTTCTCCCAATGCAATAAAAATGAGTAAAATGGATTCCAATGCTTAAGTACTGAACATGAGAATTTAAATACACATTAATTACAGTCCATCCATCATACATTTATTATAGATACATTCCTCCATTTTAAATAATAAGCATTACCATGGCATATATCAAAATGGAGTGGAAATGGTCATTGTTTGCTCATTAAAAGTCATTTTGACATACAACTCTTGGGAATTTCAACTTGAAACTTTCTGAGAATGAAGAATAGAGAATATTGAACTGATTCCAATCATAAATGGACAATGAAAGTCTCTCCCAATTCGAAATAATTAGCATTGCAATGGTTCACAACAAGATAGTGGGGAAATGACACTATTTCTTCATTGTTCAAGATTTTTAGATGAATTCTTTTGGGTATTTTGACCTGAGAGTCTTATAAACATGAAATAAAGAGCATATAAATCAGAACATAAGATAATTATCATTATAATCTTCTCCAAAGAGATCAATAGATCACCCAAAGCGCAATCCCTCCATTGGCATGAATATGGTGTGAAAACTGGAAATAGTTGAGAGAGAGTGCTGCAATAGAAGAATCCAAATTCTTTCATGTAGCTTACACTTTCAAATAAGACTCCATTAAAGCTCCAAGAAAGACCTGAGTGGCCTTTCCAAACACCAACTAGGATGGGAATCTTTCACCCTCGGAATTGGCTTAAGCAAGAAAACTAGTCATCCACTAGCTCTCACAATTCACAAATGACAATTTCACAAATGAGAAAAAGATTATTCTCATGGCTGATCCCTGTATTTTATAAAAATTATTGGTATTCTAAGGTTCCAAATCCATCCACAAACCAAACCCAAGTCGAATTGGTGTGGCTGCTCATGCTATGCCATGTGGCCTCTCTCTTCACCTTCCCTCTTCTCCCAAATTTGAGTAGGATCCTCTTGGCCTTCTCCAACTCCCAATTTCGACCTCCAGGATGCTCTATTCAGGCCTGACATGTCATTATGTCATTATTTCAGCCTTTAGATCTGACTTGGGTCATAACTATCATAGAATCTCCATCATTGGTGTCATAGTTGTCATAAATGTAAGGGGAATCTAGCCAAGTGTCCATGAAACTCCCATTTGGCTCTTCCTCTCCCATGTAAGTTACAATTCATTCCAAATTTGACCTATGAAGTATATGGACAATTATATTAACATTATAATCCATACAAAAACATTAGACTTCCCATATATTCAAATTTGCAAGAGAAAGATACCATTTAACATAGGAATTCTAGATAGTGTGGGCCCCATAGTCTCCACGTATCTTCATGCTCTTCTGCCACTTCCATTTTCTCTTGTATTTATTTAATAAGATCAATTATTAAATATTTATCCCCTTATAATGTCTAAACATCATTTATTATCCCCCTTATTCCAAATCTCAAAGCTTCCACCCCCAACCTAGGAAACTAGTGGTTTTCCTCCTTGGCAATTATTTGACTTTTAGCATCCATTTGACAACTTTCATGAATATGGAAAATGTGATTTGGCCATTGTGACCCAATTCCAAATTTTGGACATTACACTTGATACAATTATTCAAGAAAAAGTTCTCCCAAGTTACAATGCTAGGGCCTAACAAACCCACATGCTTGTCGTTAACCTTATCAATGTATAAGGAATTCATGTGTATTTTTATTTTCATGTGTTATGCATTAGAATCAATAAGATATGGTCTAGAGGAAAGGATGTGTTTCAACATTTTCTTTCACCCTTATAATAGAGTAGAGTGTTGAATAAAACATAAGAAGTCAAGAAATATATTGTATGCATACATATATATCACAAATATATTTTCATTGTTGCAAATGAAAATTATGATCCTATTAGGGTGTGAAATCTTAAGGAAGTATTCCATATTGATATAATCTATCATTGCAAGAAGAGCCACATATAGTTTAGCGAAGAAAGCACAACTTTTTTCTATTTTTACCTTAGTGATATAGAATATATATTTATATATAATTTCATCTACCTTAAAGCAATTGAATAGAAAACACAAATCCATGAAATTGTAAGCGTATGTTTTAGGAAATTTATAGGTGAAATAATGGATACATATTTTCGATGAAAGTAGAAAATAATGGCACAGGCACACAATACACATAGATATGGGCCTAGTCTATTGATCCTAGTAAACACCCGTAGATGAGTGCATATTCCTCATGTTATAAATAACACTTTATGTATGAATACATGGCTCACATGAAAATAATATAACATATATTCAATAGTAGAGTCTACCCTAGGGTAGATTGTATTGGGATAGCTTCATATCTTGAAATTTTTGAAGCCAATTGAGGCATTTTAATGTCTATTGATCTTATATCTATAGATCTTATAGTTAAAGTGAGTAATTGACTATATCTTGAATAAGGATACAACAAGGAACTGATAGTTCACATTCTCGATTTCCCCCATCCTATCTAGTTTTAAAGTGTTGGATTCTTTAATGAGAGTTCATCTTCATCCACATTAGTACAAAGTTTGACATTCCAACACTATGATCGAGTTGGCCACATGAAAGAACATTGTTTTGATCTCCATCCTTTCAAACATTGTGGAAATCACACCCATTCTTTAGGCATATGCTTCATCCTGAAGAAACCTACAAGAGAGAAGATTCACTACAGGTGGATCGCTTCTTGGCAATGGTCATCAACAACCAAGAAGATTTTTAAGTCATACCAAAGAGTTCATTCATGAGTATTGACACATATTTTAGCTAATATATCTTCTTCTCCTCACTTTGTTCCCGATAGGGGGGAATGACGAATAGTTAGAAATAAGTGCGCCTAAGCCATGACCAAATTTAGATGCTATATTTAGACATGTAGCATGAAAATAGATCCCCCAAATCAGTCATGAGTTTATGGTATTATATGTCTAGTTTTGACGCTCATAAACACAATGAGATTTCATATAGACATTGTGTCTAGTTTTAACACTTTGATATATATTTCCTTCTTTCTCCTCACATTGTTCCTGATAGAAGGAATGATAAACAATAAAAAAAAAGTGAGCGAGAATAAGCAAGCATGCATCAGATTGAGAGCCTTGATCCTACTAAACTTAAAGCTATAGCCAAAGCTAGAGCCAGAGCCATGGATATCCATTTAGTAGAATATTGCACCTGATTCTACTAGCCTTTTAGAATGTTCCAAGAACCTCTGAGCCTTTGAGCCAAGTTCTAGAGTTTGTGGTTAGCTTAAAACCACTCATTTAGTAGAATACAAACAACTTCTGCTAGCCTTTCATAATGTTCTATGAACCTTTGAGCCTTCAAGAAAAGACACGGAGTTTGTGGTTAGCCTTAAACCACCTTCATGGTTCATGATCTTATAGCTACTGAGATTGAGAGTTTGTGGTCAGCTTTGAACTACCCATGTAGTAGAATACTTCATGTTCTGCTATCCCCCTTTCATTGATGGTTAACCAAAACCACCACTCAAAGAGCACTTGTACTTAGCAAGATAAGTTAGCTTATGCTAACTTATTTGGCATAGTCAGATTGTCAAGTTAGAGATGTTCAACCTTTTGCATCCATCTTTCTCTAGATTTTGTCTCTCTTTTCTTGGACTCACACACACCCCTTAGGATTAAGGGGGGAATTGTTGGTAACCTAATCCTTAGGGTTAGGCTTATTGTGCCCTAATCAAATGAAAGGAAGACCAAGAGTCAATAGGTAAATAGGAAAGAGTCTTTGTGAGTCCAAGAGACGCCTTGAGAATTTGGAACCCAAGGGTATTTTCTCATTATATTTATATATATATTAGTTAATGAGAAAGCATCATGGATTCACGCTTATCTTCTTGTTCTTTGTGAAGCTTCATTTTGTGTATTTGGCTTTGTGTTTAATCCAATCTTCCCTTCGGGGCATCTTATAAGTGGAATAAATATGTTAAAAAAATAACATTGACAAGAAAAGTAAACATATCAAGGAGGAGGTGTTGAATATTAGGCTAGTGCTTGTCTTAAATGATGAAAAATATAAAAAACGTTACAAAATGGTTTAGATCAAGACTAGATATGGATTAGATGTCAATAGTCCATGAGGATAGGAATACAAAAGTATAGTGAAAGACTTTCCTTTTAGGCACATATATTATACTCATGATTAAACAAAAGTGGTTCTTAAATGACTTTAGTATCATGAAAACCATGATAATGAAATATTTAAAGAAGTATATCACACTTGAATACTAGGAAAATAAATAGGATAGCATGTTGAATCTAATGATATGGTTACCATATTTAATAATTTGAATATCGGGATTGCTCATGAAGTTATTGATTACTCTTGCTTTTATTTCATGCATACTTGGATGGACGAGCACAGATATACTAAATGATTTGGGAAATTATAGGAGAACCTCTAACATATAGGCTAATGTAATGATAAATATATCAATGGTAATTAATAAATTAAAAATATTTTATTTAATGGTTATGGAAAGTGGATTAAGAATACAAATAATGTTAAAATTTGGTGTGGTAAGAATGATAGTAAGAATATGAGAAATTTGAATGATGCAATTAAAATTTAGTTTGTTGAGATAGAAATCTAGACATAGATACTTATAGTATTAAAGAGTGAAAATAATGTCTTGTGGGAATAAGTTTGACAATAAGAAGCTTAAAACTTGATTAGTGTGTATATATGTACATGAAATTTGTATATGGAATTGAAGTTGAATTAAAGAGAATGATATATGCACAAATGATGAAGAATAATGAATTAATATACGAAAGTAAGGCTAAGAATATTATTTCCAAGGAAATATTGTTAAATTTATGTTGGAAAAATATATTCTTCATTACTATGCAATGAAGGTTATGTATGGCCAAGTGTGAAAAGGTAGATAGTTTTCCATAAAGGATTGATCTATAAGACGAAGAACAACATCAATTTTGACTATAAAGTGATTTTGTATTGTATGTGAAATTTTTTTATTTCGTGATCATGGAATTATGATTGTATTATGAATTTATAAGAGGATATGACAATATGATGTAAAATGACAACTTGAAATAAATTTTCAGCTTTGTTAATTGATATTTGATTGAAGATGGAAAATAAATTGTCATTGAGAAATTTTCTTATCTTATTGTGGAACCAAGACAATGTTCATGACATACTGACATGGTTGTTGTTAGTAATAAGTTGAATAGTCATGTAAAACAAGTTTGATATATAAAATACTATCCTACATAACATTAATTAAATATGTGTTATTTTTTGTCTAATCAAAGAAGAAGCTAAAAGTGATTAATTGAGTGTGCAAGGGGAGTAAGCATGTCAACCTTATTAAAGTGATTGGCACAAAATGTGTATGGGGATATAAATTATTAATAAACATAGATGCATTATTAGAGTGTGCAAGGGGAGTAAGCATGTACAGTGATGGGCAAAAAATGTATATGAGGATATAAATTATTAATAGACATAAATGCATCAACTAAATGTGTAAGGAGAGTAAGCATGCCAACTTTATTAAAGTGATTAGTACAAAATGTATACAGGGATAGACATTATTAATAGACATAGATGCATTGCAAGAAAAAGGAAAATGTGGTTTGACATGAAAAAAATAAAAATGAGGTTTTGGTTTAATTCAATGTTAGTTGGGACATTATATCAACAAAAAAAAACATTGAATTGTAGGCTAGTGAAATGTAAATGTCTAACTTGGATAAATTGTTAAATTAAAGTAATTAATGGTACATACGAGTAAATGAATTATGACAAACCCACTTGACTAGCCTTATCAAGTAGTTTTTATCTCAAGATAAGATCATTGTGTTCTTACTAAATATAGTGATCCTCAAAATAAGTAAGATCAAGTAATGTATTATGACTTTAAAGTTTAGGGACAAGACATGGT
The DNA here is from genome assembly GCA_001517045.1 of Pseudotsuga menziesii. Lineage (NCBI taxonomy): Eukaryota > Viridiplantae > Streptophyta > Pinopsida > Pinales > Pinaceae > Pseudotsuga > Pseudotsuga menziesii. The sequence continues at coordinate 176,743 of LPNX010293417.1, forward strand.
TGTAGAATAAGGGCTCATGAAAAACACTATTGAGTTAAGTATACCTTGAATCATAAACCTATACTGGTAAGAATTAACAGTATTAGGAATTTGACTAAGAGTAATAATATCTTATTGGACTTGTAAATGATAAGGATGATTGAAGTATGTAATGCGAATACTAGTGTGACATATGAAATTTGAAGATCAGAAATTATCTTAAATCGATTCTAAATGATGACGTGTATTGACTATGATAGTGACCAAGGTAATACGTAAAACACGTAGGTGATGAATTGTCACATGTGATTTTTCTTAACAACATTTGGTTATACAGTATTACTATATAGCCATATGATTTATAAAAAGAGGTGTAATACTAATCATCGATCTTTGAATCTTAGAAATATTTCTTTTATCGAATAAAGAATAAAAATAATTCCATGATGTATTAACTATGATAATGATTTAACAATAGTTAATAAGATGATGATAAACATACATAATGAAATTTTATTAATAATTTTAATGATTCAAGAACGGATGGTTCTTAAGAAAACTACTCACCAATCAATATTAAAGATGAATCACATTCCTTCAAAAGTAATTGAATGTGTTTTTATATGAGCATGAAAATATTGGGATAAAAATTGGTATAGCTGGAATCAATTTTTAGCTTAAAGCAAGTTAAGTATTGACTCGATAATTATCGAGTATAATACAATAATTTTAAGTCATGTTAGCAATGATGTGCATATGAAATGAGTGACTTCATTATCAACATTAGGAAATTGTGTAAAGAATACTAAGATGAAATTAAGGTTGTAAAATTATAGAAATGCTAAAATTTGGAAGAGGTGAAATAATGGATTCACATGAAGTTAGAATTACGTTCTTAACATATTATATTAAATGTGTCTAAGTTTGAATAATACTTATAGTTAAATATTACACTTTGGGATGAAGTTTCATAAAGAGAGGGTATGCAATGCTCTTTTTAGAAAATACTTATTATTATTTGAGGGTGTTGCTATTATATGGACTTTGGATAAACACACTTGGACTATATTTATAATTGAAGTTCTTTTAGTTGTATAATATTTTATTAATGTCTAATGTGAATGTTGTGTATGAATTATGAACATGTTGAGAATAACTAGGTACTATTGAATATTATGGTTGGGTGCATAGACTCTTATCAATTGATCTAATGAAAATTAAATATGTGAATCATATTATTAAAATGATGTATTTCTTCAAAACTATTAATGGTTTGTCAAGCATGTGACAAGAAATACGCACATGCATATGGACTCTAGAATAAGTCAAGTTATATGGACCCAAGATGAGGTCAAGAGTCAATGTCTCAATTTGAATATGACGTTGTAAACATGTGATTCATATTTATTTGAGCAATTCTACTTAATATGTTTCTCTAGATGTGTATATAGACATGAATGAAAATTTCCTAATTAAGCTTACACATAGGTAAGGGTTGTATGGAGGGGGTGTGACATGTGTATGATTAGGAGAGGAGGATTAGTATATATATTTAATTCTACATACTAGAAGATCCCTCCATGTAATGGCTTGGAGATGGTACTTCACCCATAAAGCTACATGTTTCCCTAAGGGTATGCCACATCACGGGGTTTTCACTTAGTGAAACTATGCCATAGCACATTCGTTCATGGGATATTAAAGAATACCCCTAATTTCACTAGATATTGATAATTACTTACAAAAATCCTTTTGTTGAGCTCCCTTCTCAATATATATTTCCAATTAAAAAACCTCTATTTTTACAATATATTCCATATTTTGTCTAGAAACCCCTTTTTATACCCCCCAATACCTAAAAACCCCTCATACCCTATTCCACACCCCCCAATACCTACAATATATTGAATTTATTTTTCATAATTAAAAAATCCCCTTTATGAATGAGCGTGATAAGATATTGCTCAACAAGGTGAATCCCCCATGTGCCACATACAATTGTTCATGAGGTATAATTGAGGGACATGCAATAAGGACATGTAGTTTTTCTTCCTTAAAGACCATTAATCTTTTCCCATATAATAATGGAATGGAGTTAACATTGGTCTAGTTATATTAGAATGATCTTATCCCAACCATAAAAATGCATGTGTATACTTGGAAGGGTGGAGAGATCACAATCTCACCCTTGCTATTTATTATGTTGGTATTAATACCCATGTTGATTGAGATACATTATTGTAAGAAAAAATATCATTTTTATGCCATAGCAATTAAAATGATATTTTAAATAAGTGTACTCATAAAAGTGGTAGTATTTAGGAACATCCATGGAAAGCTAAATACTAGGCACATCCATTATTCATAAGTACTCATTTTTTACTTTTTTTAAAGATATTTTTTAAAATAAAAAATGAATTATCATGTGAACACACACCAAAAGAGTAGGAAGTGATTGGGTGACATAAATGAGTGAAAATAGGAAAAGCAATTGAGAGTTAGGTGAATACAAACATATTAATAATTAAGAATTTGCATAAAAAGACATGTAATTTTTTTCATAAGTAATATATGAAGATAACAAGAGATAAAGAGTGGCAAATAGGTAATTTGATTTTCTCGAAGGTTGGATGGTTGTTTTAGCCACACTTTTTCTTATTGAAATGATCAAAACTCCAGTCTTTATTGTGAAAACTATTGTGAAAATCTTGATTAAGTTTTGTTTATGAGTAAGGAATCCATGAAAATCTTGATTAGGTTTTGTTTATGAGGAGGGAATGCATAGTCATTTGGGGAAAATACAATAGGTTATTGAAGTGGGTAGGCCTTTTAGGCATTGATAGTTTTTTTTCGCCTTTATATAAGGCTTGTAGCTTGACTCACGAGGAAAACACATACATATACCTTTAGGATATGATAGAGATTCGTCAATTAGTAAGATCAAATTAATTGGCATGGGAGGATGTTGAAGAAATTGTGCAAAATATATGTGGAATCGAGATAACCTAGTAAGAATGACATATACAACAGCCTAAAATATATATGTTATTTTGGAAAAAATTCTTTTACATTACGTTGATTTTTTAGATACCTAACACCAAAATAAAAGCTATACTAATTTATGCATGATTTAGGCTGACTTATTGTTGAATCACGACGAGGATTATTTGCAAATATATTTGATCACAGGTTATAACATTACACTTTGATTCGGCTCGGCCACATTGGCAGTGGGAAACCAACTTTCGATCAACACACCCAACCCGTAAAATTTGGAGATAACATTGTTTTTTCAAAGACCATTTCTTTAAATCAACACATAAGGGTTGCATGATATATGCTTGATGATCAAATGGGGAAGGCATTAGAAAGATAAGATGTGATAAATTTTTTAATATTAATGTTGGTATTGTGAAATCTCGGTGTACAGTCGTAGAAAAATATTGTTAAAAGTAATGTTTATTTTATGAGTAGTTAGAAATTTTCGGGTTAGTTTGAGTGTGTGGTTGAGATATTATTTTAACTTTTTTAATCTATTTTTAGAGTAAGTTAGATATGATAACAGAGGCGTTATGTATTATAGGCATTATGTATTATAAACCTATTGTATTGTAATAGATTTAGACTACACTATTAGAGGCATTATGTATTATAAACCTATTGTATTGTAATAGATTTAAATTGCGTGTTACAATGACTCCTCTTTCTAATTCTAATTCGGTATCAGAGCTGGAGACTGATCATGAATCCCTCATTCCCTCCTTCGAGTGCTCATGACTATGAAAGATGAGCTTTGTTGTGTTTGCTGTCTGAGTGAGAATTGCCAAGGATTGAAGACCGTTCCATCCGACCAGAGAGGAACTACTACTGCCATCTGAAGGAGGAGCCACGACTGATGCCATTCGCGCTTAAGGTTGAAGGGGGTTATAACATGTAGAGTTTGCAGATTTGAGAGGAAGAGATACGACGTGCTGCTGCTGGCGATAACCCTGTTGGAGCCTGAATCTCGTTGTGAGAAAGCCGGTCATCCTGGAGTGAGGTTGTTTTCTTCTGCGATCTATTTTCTTGGTTTGTTTGTTGTGAGACCAGGTCTTACCTCGGGTCACAGAGAAAATATTGATGCTCAAACCTATGAAGAAATATGAATGTGTTACCACCGAGGAGAAACCCGTGTCCACTACTAGAAGGTGTTGTTGTGGAGTAAATACAATTGAAGCTATTACGGAGGAGATACCACGTGTTGCAGCTATCGTTACCTATGGAGAAAAGCCATTAGCGGGATAGAATTGTTGTGGATAGAAAGAAGATCGATGTTGCATGAGTGTTGAACCACTTTTGATTTTCCATTGTCGTTAAAGTGAGAGGAAGAATCCACTATCAAATTGAGGTTGCGTAGAGGAGATCGCTGCATTTTGTGGATAACTACCACTCCATTGAAGGTCATGTGAAGAGAGTGCCTTCACAAAGAAATCACTCTCTTGTTGAAGACTAGCACTTTACTTATTGTAATGCATAAGATTGTAGATATTGCTGCTACTCTCTTGTGTGGATCGTCGTAGAGGAGGAATTGTTGCTCTTAAGGCTGAAGAGAAGCCTCCATGTGAAAGAGTGAAAGTCATTGTGGTTTGTAGTGTCAATTGCTGATATTGAAAGTGAAGCTGTCAACAAAGAATTGTGTGCATGAAGGAAGCCCATGCTGTGTGTTAATGATTTAAGGAGCCATTGTGGGAGAGACTGGAGTAGATCTTGGTTGTCAACATTTTGTGCGGGTGTAGCAGTGAGGAAAGATCTCCAAGAGTGCTTCATAGTGATAGCAAGAATATGGATGTTTTATGTAACCTTTATGGATGTTTTATGTAACCTTTAATTCTTGTGTCATTTTTTAATTTTCGTGGATGCTTGCTTAGTCAAATTGTGTGGAGTTTCCTTAATGGTATGTAAGGGGTTATATCTCTCTTGGTCTATAATGAAATAATGAGATGCATATGCAATTAGTTTGTAATTTTATTGTACTTAAGTTGTTGTAAGGGGTGCATGTTCAGTTGTACTAGACATCCCAATATTTATTTTTGGTCCATAGTTATAAAGCTTAGCCATAGACAAGTTGATTTCTCCATGGTTGTTGTAATACTTGTCTCAAGTGTTCAGACATACGTGTTGTGGTGCTGAATCGCACAGAGTTATCCCTCTTATTCATAGAGTGGATGTGTTGGTTCAGGCGGGATCAATCACAGCCAACCCAACCAGCACCTCTAGGATCTGGTGGCTCCTACACTTAGCAGGATTGCCAAATTTAGCCAGCAGCCAAATTCTGCTCTAAAAATCACCTCCCTGCAACTCCGTTTCCGCAATAGGCCTCCCTGCAGCACTGTTTTCGTAAACACCTTTCCGCAACAACTTTTCCGCAATAGGCCTTTTCCGTAATAGTCATTTTCCAAAGTTGCTCCCCCACAACTTTCCCTTCGCAATTTTCCCAACCATTAGATCTTTGCAACCTTATCCACGACTGCCAATCTACTCTTTGATGCAGATCTCACATATCTTTGTGGATCCGTTATCGCCCTCACAACTTCCGTTGCGGAGCTCTCCTGGACCATCAGATCTTCGTCTGCGGACTCAATCTCCACCGTTCATTCCAATGCAAAACTTGTTAATGCAGAAAATCTGTGTGTTGTGTCGATTGATCATGGAATCCATCAATCCAGCGTGCAATCTCTAAAATTCATTAACCTAACACTTCTATGCATGCATTTACAAACTATTCCACCCATTCAAGCAACAATTTCATGCGTGAATCAACGATTTTACAGAAATACACAGATGTTTAGAAAACCGTCGAAGTCGGCTCCGCATAGACACACAGTTCAAATAGTAAATGCATAGAGGCTAATAACACCCCAAACACACATCTACTCTTTTTATTAAGCAAACACACATGCACACAGCTCGCCTCTCCCTCTTCAGTCTTTCCAAAATATTTACAAGCGGAACCAGACGCAGGTATGTCTATCTCTCTGCAAATGAGATTCTAACCCTTAAGAACAGAACCCCCTCTACTTCTCTAATCTATCTATTTAACCTAAACTTTACTTCCGCCACCGAGTGGCCCTACAACCGAAAAACAAACAACTACATAGCATGATGAAAACGTCCCTGTCTCAACAAAACAAACTGCAGCTTGATCTCCATGCAGGGAGTCATGATCCGCCATCATTCCTACCCCGCACTATGACTCATCAAAACCAAAAAAATATGCCACAACATCTGACCAACTCATCACATTGCTGGCATGCCACGATGCTCCTGCATCATGTGTTATCAAGTTGTGGAAAATCCCACTGTGAGCAGTACAAGGGGTGACAGGTGTACCCGTACCCTGGACTTGATGAAAGTTGAAGAAATGATAGTCTTTGATTCAGGGGTGGGGAAGTTGATATGGAAGAATCTTAGAGTATGACGGACCAAATTATGATTAATGATGAGTTTAATCTATTGATAAACCACATAGGAGCAAAGCATTTCTACAGAACTGGTGGTTACAGTGGCTGAAGACCCATGTATTTCGGTAGATTAATTGTTTTTATATGAACATCAATTATCTATTTTATGCAGAGAAAGGTACAAGTAAAGTTCATTGATAAAACTCAAAGTGATGAAGGCACAAATAAAGTTAGTGGATAAAGTTCAAAGTGATGAAAGACTCTTCAAGTGCATATGAAGACCAAGACTACCCTACAAGAAAATTAGAGATAAACATTAAGGGGGTGTGTTAAAAATAATGTTTATCTCATAAGTTGTTGGAGATTCTTGGTGTGGATAAACATTAAGGAATGTGTTAGACATAATATTTATCTCATAAGTTGTTGGAGATTCTCTACCTAGTTCAGTGGTTGAGACATTATCTCAACCTCTCTTAGCTATCTTTAAAATAAGTTAAATCTCATGACAATTCTCTAGACTACCTCTCTTAGCTATCTTTAAAGTAAGTTAGATCTCATAACAATTCTCTTAGACTCTATATTAAAGGCATGATATATTGAATCTAGACTCTGTATATTAAAGACATCATATATTGGAACAAGCTTATTGTATTGTAATAGAGGACTCCTCTTGATCAGCAACCCCGTTGGTTCAATTGCACCCATTGCTAATTCAATTGTACCCATTTTTCAAGAAGGCAGTTTCAAAAACGATGCCGACTTCTATACAAAGATTCATGACGAGCTCTTGTTTCACGTTTGTGTACCTTTTCATTGTTCATTTATACCACAGTCAAGTTTAGCCATGAAGCCTTTCATTATAGCTACTCACAGACAACTGAGTAAGAATGCATCCGCTCTACAAATTATTGATACTTCGTTATCTAGATACAACTGATATTGCATGGATAATGATTGCTCGCTGATCTTCTTAAAATGAGAACGGCTGTCCAGAATCTAACAGCGCCCCACGGGCTAAGGCTCGAAGACTACACTCTTCCCGTTTGCTGTAGACGGTCTCGAAGTATGGTTTTCATATGTTTTCATGAAAGAATGGGTTTCAGATTACTTGTGCATGTTAAAAATAGATCAAGGATTACTGGAGAACTCGAAACAAAGGGAGATGGAATCTGCCAGTTGAGAATAGCAGACAAGCAATGAGTTCTTACTGCATCCCAGATTCATCTCAGAGACCGGTCGACCTTCGCAGTGCAGAGCCTTCGACTAGCCTCCCAACGCAAGCTACTGGGGAGATAGCAGTTCAGAAAAACCCAAATCTATGTCAAGATGATATTTCACCACGGGCAATTCAGAGTACTGAAGGAAATTATGAGCAACCCATTATGAGTCTGAGTTGCAGGGAGAAATTCATGGTCCTCAAATCAACGATGACTGGCAACCAAGCGTAGCTTTGCAGGAATATTTGAAAGGATCACACAATCACAATCAGCTCAGCTGTTTGAGAACAATACTGGCTTTGATATTCAGGAGGAAGAACCAAGCAATATGTGTTATATTGAATTTTGAATTTTGGTAGGATTATAACCATATTCTTTCCAATCAGTCAATCTAAATTTGCTTTTAATTTGAATCCAAGTAAAAAGAATAACAAAGTTCCCCGAACTAAACAATTTCAAGTTGTCTTACAAATTTTCCATGAATTCTGTTGAAAGTCTGCTATATTTTTTGAATTGTGTGCAGATGGCGCCACTCAATTTTGCTATATTTTTTTGAGTTGTGTGCATATGATGCCACTCAAGATGGCCAAATACACCTTCTTCATCCTATTGGTGGCTTCCGTGAGGACTTTTCAGCTAGAGAGCTGTATTACTTGAACTGTTTATTCGGATGCATTGTGGAGCATGCAGGACGAAGAAGAGGATCATTTCATTCGTAGCAAGGATTCTGCAGGTCTCGGTGATAATGATCGTAGAGAGTTCCGGGGCACATATTAAGTTTTTCAGGTTAGGGTTTCTGTTTTTTTTAAATAAATTTATAAGAGACAGGAGTCACGCCTTTCATGCAAATACGCATTCCAAAAGCCATCATCGGTAAAGGATCCATCACATAATTAGAAGGATGACACGATGCACCGCGAAGTATGCGTAGACGTTGGTAGCTGTAACGAAGAACATACGCTCGCGTTCATTGAAGAGGGTGCACGCAGCAACATGAAAATTTATTAACAATACAGGTCGCAGATGCATCTTATTATTGCTCTGGGTGGCATCGCAGAGGCACCACGAGAGTGATAAGGGCAATCAATTGGGATCATTCCTGAAGGCCTAAACAGGAAAGGCAAGCCACGCAAACTTCGCCTCTGCTCCATTGCTAGCAGTGCACTTGGGGATTTTGGGATTCTAAAACAGTATCTTTGTGCGTGAAAATCCTTAGTTCTTTGGGAATCCTAGGTAATCCATGTCCTGGATTGCCTAGGAAGATTCAATTGAAAACATAGGAGAGCCCGAACGATATCTATTCTGGTTGACGTATGCATGGTAGAGTCACAAATATTTAGCCATGGAATGTCCTTTAAACTATTGTTGTTGAGGGTTCTAAGCACAATACAAAGTAAAATAGATATCCCTTACAAATAAGGTCTAAACCCTTGAGAGGTAGCTTGAGATGACTCAGAATTATCATTGAAATATCACCAGACAACTGTGAGGACTAAAAAATGACATAGAGTGGATAACAACTATAATGCTTGAGTTTACACTTTGATACTAGAGAATATGAATATATCGAGCTATACCAAGGGTATAGATTATACCATTTAGTGGATGTGTTTTGCTAAGCTTCAAACCAAGAAGATTACTTGACTATTCCACAATTAAAACAAGGAAAGTTGCTAATGCAACAAGTCCCTGCCTACAGCTTAACAAGTCCCTGCCTACAGCTTAAAGAGCATCTGTTCATAGTATAAAGCAGAGTTAACAAGTTTTCTCGCTTCGAGGTCTAAGTCATTAGTTTAGAAAGGCACACTTAACAAGCTCTTTGGATTTGTTTCTCCAAAAGATTATAGCTAGTGATATAACCGGGTCAACTGCTTTTGGCTGAAGCTTCTAAATTAGAAACTGTGTCACGGGTCAACTGAAGCTTCAAATCAGGAATGTGTATGTCACGGGTCAACTGAAGCTTCAAATCAGGAAAACTATATGAGTGATAAATGTTTTGTTAGATCCAAATTAAAGGTATGGAACCCAAGGAAATTATTGTTTTGGCACCGTATAAACACAATTGTTCTTTATAAAATGTCTGTATCATTGTTCTTTATAAAATGCACCTTGACTTGAGGATTCAGCCTCCCTGGACACGGTTGCAACCCATGCATAAAGAAAACCAACACTTATTATCTTGAAGAAAATGACAAGGAATGAATACCACCACGTTGATTGACACATGCACAAAACATCAACCATGTGTGTTTCTTGGTTTCCATGACTGACACACGCACATTTCAAAACTTAGGCATTACTACTCTAAAAAACATTGAATGCTTAAAAAATGATCAAGGACACTGTGGATTTTCATCCAGCCACCGTTTTCTACATGGCATCACGGGTATTTTTGTAGGGATTTGAGTTGTAGCTATTTCGCATCATCTGGATGCTTGATCGTGGAAATGGAACAAGGGTCTTGGAATTAAATGAATGCCCAACTTCATAAAGGACTCCAGCTTCTTTCAGACATTTGTAAAGGTAAAAAAAAATGTTAAGCTATTATTATAATGAAAACTTCGTTGCTAAATGATCAATTATAGAATAGAATACCAGCCAGTCATCAATTATAGAATAGAGGCTTTATTCATCTTTTAGGGACACGTACAGGTGGCATAGCATTCGTATCTATGAAGGATGCTTCAGAATGCAACATGTTTTAGCAGCGTGAAGTACATAAATGATCAACGATTGTTGGTCTAAATGGTAAGTTTCAGGGCAACGTCAATGAGGTAATTTATGATATCTATAATGTAACTCATTTTTCCTTTATCTCTTTTCCAAGCAAGACATATTTGAAAGTGGGTATCACGCTGACATTGGAGGAATTTTTTTTATCTTCCCGGCCCTTATGAATGACCTTCTCGCGTTAGTCCTGGTATGTTCTAAGACAATGCCTCGACCGTGAGGGCCGAAAAAAAGGAATAGTAGGGCGAGGTTCAGGGCTTTTCCCTTCCGTTTTTAAGGTAATCCGAAGGAGGCAGTATTTGTCCCTCTATTTCGAAACCGGTGCAGATTGTAAATTCGATATTTAGGAGAGGACAGCTCAAACTTCTTACCAATTAGAACAAAAGAAAATATGTGAATAACCCCGGAATTACTAATAAATCCTGATCGACCAGTGTAGGCGTTGAAACTGAAGCTATAGGAGAAGAGGTAGAATCGTACTGCAACTGCTTAAGAGAAATCAGAGCTAGTACTAGAGGAAGTGATAGCGGAAAAAAGAGCTCAAAGAGCAATGCAGCTAAGCGGAAAGATCTGTAATCTATTTGAAAGAACATATCCAAACAGTATATTGCACATACTTACTGAAATGTTGATCCTTGTAAATGCAAAACTACAAAATACTAGCCCATGAGCTGGTCGCTCTTCCTGTGGAGTTTTTTTGGCTCAAACCCCTGTCGGAGTGCCGATTCCCAAGCACATATATAAAATTAATTACCATGACACGTATCAGCTACTATGCATGCAATTGCCAAGTGTAAATGAAAAGCTTGTAGCATAGGCACGACACACACTGAGACCCACGAGACAATGTATATCTTTAATGCTTTGTTTTGGATGTGGAAACATAGTAAATGAGTGAACAAAGCATATGAGAATGGACAAGGCATCCCAGCTCGTGTTAGTCCGGAAATTGCAATGCATTGGGGAGAAGAATAGTGGAGGTCATTCACCATCTACACTAGATCATGTGCGCGTCAAGGATCCTCATAAAAAGGGCAAGGAGCACAAGGTTTGTGCTCTTCTGTTCTCTGTGTATTGTTTAGAATCTTGAGACAGTACCTAATTTGTAGTTGATTGGATGTACTTCTATAATGCGTCTGCATTTTCTCTTTATCTTTTTAACTTTCCTTAACAGGGATACATCAATAAGGTTGACAAAAGTAAAATATTCGTGAGATTCGAAAGACGGTTTTATGTGAATTCAAACATCGAGTATGAGGCGAAGTTTTAGTTCAACAGAAGCAACATAATAAGGGGACATCGTGCAATTGCAAAAATACAGGGCTTGAGCAACATCTTTTTATTTCCAATGTAGACAGTGCAGGCCTGTACTAACAATGGAGATCATTCACGGGATATAGGTTTTAATACTTCCTTCAATCCATTTCTTAATTCAGATCAGTTAAGTGCAGTTATTGGCATACTCAAATGCACTGGTTCTCCACCATACCTAGTCTATGGAAAACCTCATGAGACAATGTCCACCAAGCACTCCATAAAATAGGTCGGGATTTTCATCTCTGGAGCAATTTAATATTTCTCTTTTCCCTGTAGCTATTTTAGTAAGTTAATATAAACAACATAGTTCAAATTTGTTAAACAAAAACCATCTTAGATTCATATCCATCTTAGTCTGGAAAGATTAGCATACAAGTTAGTGTTAAAATACAAAGATTAGAATTACAAATTTCATTGTTTATTAATGAAACTAACAAATTTAGGGATGGAGATTTACTATTTTTAGTTTTTGAGGTGCACGGGCTAGAAGAGTTTAGGATCTCAAACCACCGGGGCTATAGATTACCTTGGTTCTTTGAGGCGCAGTGAAATTTGAGAAATTTGAGAGGACTAAGAATAAAACTAACCTGTAAAATCTTTAGCTCTGTTCGATAAACACCACCAGAAGACAGAACTTCGAGCTCTTTAGGCCTCGCACCAGAGAAAGTCAAGGAAGCAGAGGCAGCCATGGCAAATCCGATTAGTTACCCAACCCATAATATAGTTATCACGTGATCTGTAGGAAGATTTGTATTTTTCTTCAATTGCACACCTGCAAATTTCCACCGCTCATTGCTCAATAGATACCCCTCCACCTCCACTAGTTACCCAGCCTACGACGTATTTATCAGTAATCGGGGTCCCAATGTTAAAAAGGGCTTCGCTAGCCATATTTATCGTAAACTTTATTTACATGGCTTGCAACCTTTCCTTGACAGGGAGGTATTGGAGGCTGGAGAGTTGTTATCTCCTCAAATTGAAGCCGCCATCAGAACCGCATATGTGCATATCGCCATTTTCTCACCTAGCTATGCGGACTCAAGATGGTGTTTGGATGAGCTGCTCCTTATTCTGCAGAAGCCTCGGGATACTATCATTCCCATCTTTTTTAATGTGAATCCATATGAGGTTAGATGGGCCAGCAAAGATGTACAGTATGCTCAAACTCTGAAAAAACTAGAAGATAAAGAGAGATACGACCGCCAAACACTTGAAAATTGGAGAATAGCCCTCAATGATATCTCGTACAGAGTCGATTTTGAACTGGAGACCTACAATGGGTTGGAACTTTAACTATCTTTTCTTGTTATTAATCTAGCTGCTATTTATACAGCACTAATGTATTGTCATCTAACTTCAGATATCTCCCAGATTTTTCAACAAAGGAGCCTACTGCTAATAATATCCAAATGAAAACATAACATAATTAAGCAGACAGATGTTTACCTAAACATTCAGCGGCGTCTTGCTTCAATGCACAATACTATCTGTGTTTGCACAATACTATTTGTGTTTGGTTTGTTCTAGATGCTTGCAGTATGAAATTAAAAAATCCTCGCTATGCTAAATGGCTTATCGCCAATACTTGCTTACAGGACTAACAAGGTGCCCATAACAAGCCGACACCAAATGTGTCTAGTGACACCACACAACAAACGTGTCTAATAGACACATTGCCACGAGCATCATTTTTAAATGCTTACATTACGAAAACGTTTCAGCCAAATTTATGCAACTAAGCATTAAATGCCATCAAAGTAATGCTAAAAACATTTTTGGCATTACTCGATTTGGAAATTTTAGTCCAAAATACCTATGGAAAAACTAAGCTATGTATGAAAATCAACTCATTTTCATAAGAACGTGCCTCGAAAAGAGGCCAAATTTTCATAAGAACGTGCCTCGAAAAGAGGCCAAATAAGACTACAATTTAAATGATTGGTGGCCAAAAGCTCTTGTATATTTTGATAGGTTAATAAAAAGGTTTGACCGGTTAATAAAAAAGTGACATTCATAGTTTTGAACCAAAGTTTGGATAAAATACTTAAATTTACATTGAGGCATATGCACAAGTATTGTTTTTGACGGCAAACCCATTCATATAGTCCCTGCTAGCCCGAGGGCAGGGACTAATAACACCAAAGAACAATAAGACCATGAAATGTGCCACCTTGAACACTAAGATATGCCCTTGGCCACAATCTCAAGACTCAAAAGGAAAACACAAGAATAAAATCGGCCCAAATTCAAACCAACTTTTTACTTGATACTTATAGGTCTCAAAGAAAAGACACAACATAGTAAAAAACAACAAATTTGCAAACCATATTCAATCAAACTTTTCATTTAAATTACATTCATAGGTTTCAAAGAAAATATACAGTGTAGTAGAACTATCCCCAGTAGAGATCCCAACTACAACACTTTAATTTTTATAAATCCACCATCCCATTTGAAATTTAACTAAAGAGTGTAGTAGAACTATCCCCGCTAGAGATCCCAACTACAACACTTGAATTTTTATAAATCCACCATCCCATTTGAAATTTAAGTAAAGATTTGGCTAGTGAGAACCTACCATAATAGAAACAAATTTGTTTGCACCTAGATCATCCTCCTACTTCATATTAGATTGAAACTTATCCCATCTTTGATAACGAATACCAATAGGGCATTAAAATTTAAATGAATGAGTTAGGAATGCCATGTATGGTGTCATCTTATACTTTTCCTAGAGTATAAATGTTCTATTACGACTTTTTTCCTTCAATCTGCTACATGTTGTATGGTATGACATATGGCTCGCTTGGGGTTTAATTAAATAAGATGCCTCAAGGAATAGGAAGGTGATAATCCTCCTCGGTTTTCCTTATTTGACCTTATTTTAGCTTCAAAGCTATGTTGACCAAGTGGTCTATTGAGACCTCATAGAATTTGAAAGAACTCACTATTTTTTAATCAAGATGATTTTCCCATAATCATAGTTACTATTCATGTTAGAGAGCTTGACGGCAGGTTATGCCTTTTGTTCATGAGTTTAATTAAGATTATCAAGTCTCCAAATACCATGACTGATTGAATCTTATATGAATGAAAATTTGTAGCCCATGAAGCAATGCATATACTTTAGCTTGATCGTTATTAGTGATCCCAAGTCCCTAGGCATATTTGATTTCTAGATTTCCTCAAGGATCAATGATGACCCCCCCCCACACTTGCAAACCTTGTATTGAGATCATGGTATTACACATAAGAGCTTAATCAATTATTGCATTTCCATTGAATATTATTGATATTTCTAACTCCACACACATGTATTCTTATATTACACTTCCTATAAAAGCATTCTCAACTTATAGAGTTACTTTGCTTAGTTGTCATAGTTCTTAGGACGACACTGCATAATTTTGTAGATTTTGCATCCGTATGTAGCCTCAAGCATATAGCAACAATATTTGAATGAGTTCGTTATAGCCTTATCATTTCGTCATTACCATGAATTATTTGGTGACAACTTATTTTCATATGGCTTGTTTTTTAGACTCATTTGGCATTATCATTTATTTTGTTGTCTAAAAAGTTCCTCAACTTTTTATGTAGTAGCTCTGTTGAACCTTCATTGATTTCTTTCACGATTGCAATAAAAAAACTATGCCAATTATGTGAAAAAAAACTTTCATTCCAACAATATCACTTACCCTTTCTTCACCTTTGTCTCTTTTGTTAACCCTTTCTAAGAATTCATTTAGTTTTATTATGAGTTAAATGTATTAGTTCAAATGCTTTTCAGTTATATTTCTTGCATGGTTTAATTCATTTTTTGTTCATGCTTAGTTTGAGAACAAGAGCATGAAGTCATAAGGTTGACATGTTCATCAGGCATGCTTGCATGTTTTTATTAATATATGAGTATTGGGGGCAAATGATCTCGTGTCCTAAGAAGAGGTCATACACATAGGGAAGATAATATATGGGGAGGTGTACAGAGGAAGAGAATAATGTTTTGTATCCACTTAGGTGTTGATTCCAAGGATTTTTCATAACTGGTAGAAATATGCCACTTATACTTATGGAACAACCCTAATACGTAGCCACCATTATTTCCTTTTCCACTCAATCTCCACCCTCACCTTTGTCTCTTTTGTTAACCCTTTCGAAGAATTCATTTAGTTTTATTATGAGTTACATGTATTAGTTCAAATGCTTTTCAGTTATATTTCTTGCATGGTTTAATTCATTTTTTGTTCATGCTTAGTTTGAGAAGAAGAGCATGAAGTCATAAGGTTGACATGTTCATCAGGCATGCTTGCATGCTGTTATTAATATATGAGTATTTGGGGCAAATGATCTCGTGTCCTAAGAAGAGGTCATACACATAGGGAAGATAATTAGTATGGGGAGGTGTACAGAGGAAGAGAATAATGTTTTGTATCCACTTAGGTGTTGATTCCAAGGAATTTTCATAACTGGTAGAAATATGCCACTTATACTTATGGAACAACCCTAATACGTAGCCACCATTATTTCCTTTTCCACTCGATCTCCACCCTCACCCAATTGTTTCTTAGATGCATCATACAACCCTTTTTGTAAATAGTGCTTGGATTTCCAATCTAATGCCTCCCTTCTTCATTGGGGATGACAAACAGGGAGAGAAAAATACCGCTACTCCTTTCAGTAAATAACGCTCCTCATATTCTTGCTCAAGGCCCATTTTTAACCCAAAAATTTGTTTCAAATGGTCCCAACATAATATTTCTCATTGCTTACCTTTTAAGATAGTAGAAGAAGCACTTAAATGCTTTTCGAAAATGCCATTTTGAGATGAGGATAAAGTATGAGTCATCATCATCATGGTTTTTGTCCCATCAGAGAGTACCATACATACATAATGATTGGCCATTTCAAGTGCACAATGAATTATTAGACCTAGAATAGTATCATTTATTATCATTAGTTCTCCTGAACATGGTCGAAAGTGGGAGACAATGTCTTGGTTCCCTATTGATTAAACCTCACACACCAAACTTGTGTTGGTATTTATAGTTGAGTTTAATAATGATACCTTTCCCTATCATATTATCACCCTCCCATAATGTTCATGATGTCCATTGAGGCCATAGTATCCAATAATATCTTGTTGGCATGCAATAGGATTTAATATGACCTTGTTTAGATAAGTTTGGATAGCTAAAATTTTATCTTTTGGGGATTCCATCACTATTTCAATTTTGAGTTCCAAAAATTTCCAATTCCATAAAACTACATGTTCAATATGACCATGTCTAATTTCATCAAGAGTGGATATAATTTGCAAAATTTCATTATTGACCCCTTCCACTTGATCTAATCTTGCATAGGAAATAAAAGAAATTTTCAATTCTTTATAAATAGCTAATTGTTGTAACCAATAAATATGAGGATAAAATTTCCAATTATCCCTCATTACCCTAATTTTGAGTTCATATACCCAATCTATGATGTGGACAATTTCTTCATCTCCTAGAGGCCAAATTTCATTGTTTTAACTTTAGCATTTAGACTCTATTATAAACTAAAACTAAAATGAAAATAAGACCTAGTGATGATGTATATTTTTCTAATAGATTCCCAATGTTATAGCATATAACTAGTTTCAACCCATAGTCATGGAGAATGACATTTCATAAATCATGACTAGTTTTTGGGTAGTATGTTAGGGGAAAAGGTTTAGAGCTTAAAAAATATTATGATTTGTAACTGGAGTACACAACTAGATATTCTATTAAGCAAAACAACTCAAGATATTTATAATTACATATTGCTTGTCTCTGCATTTTGTGTTTGTATGTTTTTTTTGAAAATCCTTCACGAGTCTCGGAATAGGTTTTAGAGGTAGATCCCATATGTTTTACATGGTAGAACTTTTGGGCTAGTGAATCAGATGTAAGTAGTAGAGAAGAAAATTTCTTGGTTGATGACATTGAATTACTCATCGATACCTTTTTTATGATGCCTTGATTAATCCATTTTGACAGCATGTGTCAACAATGGAAACCATTAAATGTCAAAGTGTTTGTGGGCCCTAGTGATAGAACTTTGATTAGGTCCAGTTTTCTTGAGTTAATATGGGGATTTACCATTGTCGGATTAGGTCTCCATTCATGAAATTTACCAGTGCTCATTTAGATTTTTCTAACATTGTGGTCCATATCTCATTCCACATTCATTTTATCCCTATTTGATCTCAAGAATATTCGGGGAGAATTAATTGAAAATGGATAAGGAGTATTAAATGTCAATTTGGCAATGATGATCAAGAAAAAGAAATCAAAAATTAAAAGAAAAAGAAAATTTGGAAAAACATCGTGGACAAGACATGCATCCCTTGCATACAAAAAATAAGGACGCTCCTAATAAAAGAAATTTCTCTACTCTACCACCTTCATCTCTCCATCACCACCAAAAAGATGAAATAATAATTCATTGGTGTGGGTATCCCTGGCCAAGTGTATCCTGATGTATCTCTTCTATGATACTTTTGTATAGTAGAAAATTCCTAGCAACATTAAGGCAACAATGAGGGTCATTTTAAGAGCTAAAATTTGTTTGAATAATGAACACATTTAAGTTATCAAGTATTGTGGGAAAAATACCTTCCCATGGGGGAGGTTGATGGTGATGAGTATTGAATCTATAGTGAATGAATAATGTTTAATACACATGAGACATGAGTCCCTATGAACATCTAAATATGTCAAAATGGATTACAATAAGAGGAGACTGAGGGGTTAGCTCTCAATACTTCTCTACAAGGATGAAGGAGACTTCAATCCCTATATGAGTAAATGAATCCTGTACTGTTGATGTTTTTACTGATGTCGAATAAGTGGAACAATTGATGATGACAAACATCCCACTAGGGTAGGGGACCTGCATAATTATGAATTTGATGGATAGGGAACTTCATTACATTAAATGGGTTACTTCCATGGATCATAAATGTGAATAATGCTACCATTGGAACATATGACACCCCCTAGTGCAATAAAATTGTTGGTGTCAAGCATATGGGAGATAGTTGAGTTAGGGAGTGTTAGAATATAATCCGTTAGGGATTATAATATTGTAAATAAATAAATAGGAATAGTTGGAAGCCGAAAAGGCTGGACGGAAGGTGAAATAAACCGTCACATGAATGTATAAATGAATGCTTAGCCATGAATAGATTAATTGAATCGGGAGTTATTACCAACAAGTGGTATCAGAGCAGGGCTGTCTGCCATAACTCCTGGCTGCCATTCTGCTTGCCAATCCATTGCCAGACTGCTCCATCAGTCTGCCAATCGAGT
The DNA here is from genome assembly GCA_001517045.1 of Pseudotsuga menziesii. Classification (NCBI taxonomy): domain Eukaryota; kingdom Viridiplantae; phylum Streptophyta; class Pinopsida; order Pinales; family Pinaceae; genus Pseudotsuga; species Pseudotsuga menziesii. Next base: position 195,757 of record LPNX010293417.1, read on the forward strand.
CGCATGCAGTGTATGCATTACTCCTCCTCCATGTGAAACCCTAATTTTTGCTTGCCGCCTCTTCATTTCCCATCGCTCCATTATTTGTTGATACTGCTGCGTGGAGTCTTTTCCCTAGTTTTATGCTGTAACAACATGGAGCCTGCCTGAAGGCACTGCTATGTGGAGACTTCTCCTCCATGTTCTTGCAGAAATGTGTTCCATCCCTTTCAAATGAAGACACTCCCTTTTGTGGGTCCTTAATAACAGAATGTCGACCACTAAACATTGCAGCTAGCATTGAATTTGGATCACGTTGTGCGAATCGTAGTAGTAAATTTCATCCCACAGTGCTCAATGTTCTTGAAAGAAGAAAACAGTTTGATGAACAGCACCCAAAGCTGGTAGAGGCTCAAACGCTTCCCTTCTTCATTTCCTGCTCTATATGCATGAAGCGTGGAGTATGAGCGTGGAAGCGTGGAGTATAAGCCTGAATGGAGTATGTGTTGTGTATTGGAGCTTCCATTCGTATTTTTGTTGTTGCGACCGCTTTAAAGAATGAATATCGCTGTTTTTTTCCCTTTTCTGCGTGAAGTCTAGTATCCTCCACCTGCGATTTTGAACTGTGCCAGGTCTGTGTCCAATCTGGGAGGGTCGTGAGCCACCCCTTTGCTAAATCTGCGAAGAATGAAGAGACACTGGTCTTGCTACTTTGTTAAATGAAGAAGCTGTTTGTATTTGACCATTGGGATACGAAAACCCTAATTTTAACCTAATTCCTGTGAAAAAAAAAAAAAAAGACTGCCATTTCCAGAGTGGGCTGTGTTGAAAACTGCTGAACACGTTGAAGACTGCCTGGGAGATATAATGTTGAAGACCACGTTGTGTATGCTGTGTGAAGAGCCTGCATCTATTTTGCTTGTGCTGCGAACTGCTTGAAGAGACCGGTGGCTGCGTGGAGGAGACCTGCGTGGAGCTGCATCTGAACCTGCATGGAGAATGAACCTGAAGGCTGTTGTCATTTGATGCTTGTGTGAAGTTTATGCTGCGAGTTGTGAACTGTATGCTGCGTGGAGAAGACTGCGTGTGGTATCTGCTACGTGGAGAAAACTGCCTGGTGCTGCACGTTGCATGTTGAGTTCTTGTGACGCCTGCGTTGAAGCCCTCCTTTGATGCTGCGTTGAAGTGACTGATATGAAGATATATGTTAAAGGCTGCAATATAGTGAGAAGACCACGTGGAGGAAGGAAACCCTAAACTACAGACTGCTGCTTGCCTTGCTGGTGCACTTCTTATTGTGTTGTTTATTGCTAAAAATTGGTTTCTTCGGGGCCTCTGTATTGGTTTTATCATTTTCCTGGGTTTAATATGGATTTTGCAAGAAAAAAACCAGTTTGCATATTCTTCGATACATTATACTATTCATAGGTGTGATGAACAGTTTGTTTTCATTTTATGATATCTATGATGACCTTATATCGAGAAGAGTCAACTCAAGTGACGCAGAAAAATTTGTTGAACTTTGCCCATGCCCTTGCAATGGCATGGCCTGGGGAGTCATATGGGGATTCATATCTTTTATATTTCTTTGTGCATCGATATACATTGGTCTAGTCATCTGTCTTGAGCACATTCTATCCTCAAGGTGTGCCTGAGAAAAGTGTTGTAGTCCAAGATAAAGTTTGGGCAAATTTCGTTGTTTTACTATCTTTTTAAGGAGATTGTTATAAATCATTGCAAAGATTGTTGGTGCATAAAAGAAATTATATTGTGAAGAAAAATTGCATCCAATTGACCGTATTCAGGATTGCTCTAAGAAAGCTTGCAGCTGTTGCTACCGCTACTCCTAAAGAAGAAAAGTTGCAGAACCAGATCCACATCATTTAGACAATCACAATGGCAAGTTATAGTTATGATTGAGGTATCATTGTAATTTTTCATAAGAATATTTGAATTGTCCATGTAAACAACACTCTAAAGTAAATTTACATGGAGATGTGTTGAAAGAATTCTAATCCTGTGTTTCTTTGAGAGCTGTGCCTCTCCCTCACTCTCACCAGTGGTGAATTATTTGCTTATGAACTTATTGACAGCATATTTTTTCTGTAAATCACCTTGGCAGAGACTGTAGACCTGCAAGGTTATTATTTTTTCTATTTTACACTAACAGTTGTAAAGATGCACTCTTTGGCATCTAGTATTGGTGCTGCCCTCGCTGGCAAAGACCAATCCAAAGACCCTTCCAAGGGAGACTGCAGCAAGAGAGGACGAGGAAGAAGAAATTTCAGAGGCAGAGGGGGCAGAAGCAAAAGATCAGATTTGCAGTGCAAGCGTTGCAGAAAAACTGGGCACACATCAGATCAATGTTGGGCTTCATGGGACTCAATCAAAGACAAGCATAACCAGAAGACAGATGACCAAGATGCTAGTAAATTTTCTGATTCTTGCATTGTTGCACATTGTAATCTTGGATTTAATGAAATGACTTCTCTTTCATCTTATAAAGATTGTTGGCTGCTTGATACTGGTGCAACATCACATATGACATTTAGAAAAGACTGTTTTGAAGATCTGAATGAAACAATAGATGGCATAGTTTACTTTGCAGATAAGTCAAGTATTAAACCAAAGGGAATGGGCACCATTCGACTGAAGATGCATGGATTCCCCGATTTCTTGTTGAAGAACGTTCTCTATATTCCTGAGTTGCAGAGAAGCCTGCTGTCCATGGTGGAAATTCGACAGCAAGGCCATTCCATCCACATGTTTGATGGAATAGTTGAAATAAGAAAGTCCTCT